>WTSP01010911.1:94817-109490 GCA_025331215.1 Actenoides lindsayi
CCGACATCGCCTGTAGACGGGAAGTACCAAATAACATCTTATCTATCATAACTGACGGCTCCTTGCATCTTATTCTCCCCCTGCGTGCCATGTTGACAGGGGTGGGGGGAGCAATAGAAGGGCTTGGTGGGCACCTGGTGCCGTGCGAGGGTCAACCCACCACACTGAGACACTGAAGGGTGTCACTTTTGGAGTAGGGGAGGAGAAGAAGACAGAACTGCCAAGTACCGCAGCTGAAGGAAGGAAACATTTGAATCTTTTGCTAGAAACATACATAAATAGGTTCAAGCTTAATTCAGACATATAGATGTTGGTATAGGTGTGAGGTAGACTTTTCTCCAACTTCATCCTGAAGTCCAGATGAAAGTCTGCAAAGACAGCTGGAGAATGTACAGTTCCACTAGTCATCCCTCTGATGCTTCCAGACCAGCTTTCTCCAGTCTTTTGGGGCTGAGAAGCAGCTGAGCAGCTGCTGCTGGGCTGCTACAAGGAGCACTACATCAGATCGTATAGCTATGCTACAGGATGACTTACCAGGGACAACTCCCCCCCAGTTTGGATCCTCAGGTGTGCCTTCAGCACAAAACAGTTAATGTGGGAAACAGACATTCAGGTGCTTAAAAAACACTATAAAAAGGGTGATTTCCCAGGCTCTGATTCATAAATAACTGGAAAGAAAATGGCTCAGATTTATTTTGGCAGGACTACCGAGCTCCTTCCCTTGGCTTCAACTCACCCAGCAACAGCCATTGTAGCGGCATCACAAACTTTTCATAACCTGGCTTCAGGACAGCTTATTCTCACTACATTTTTATTTCAGATGCAGCAAAAATGGTCTGAGCAGGTGTGGACACAGCTAGTCCTCAAGAAACTAAACCAGTGGCAAGGCCCTGCAAAAACAGTGGGAAACCAGAACACCACAGGTGGATCCTGCAGCATCCTCTATCAAAAACCCTTGGAGCTCCAGTTTCTGCAGCCAGCTTACCAGTCCCCCAGTAGCTGTGTTTAAGACTTATCTATACACTCATTTTACACCAAAGGGATAATCATGGAGCTATCTGCACCCTCACCGTTATTTCCCTTAAGACCTTGCTCCAGGTTAAGTGTCTCCCTGCCTACCCATGTGGGAGACTTACAGCAACTTCCAAGTCAGAGTGACAACTCTTCGGGATGCCTTAGGATCACAGTTTCAAGTGACAGCCCCTGATTTCGCCCACATGAAAATCAACAGCCTGAACCAGTTCCCTTTTTTAGTTTCGCTTACCTGTAATAGTCCTGCTGGGCTACATTGGAAGCAGCTCCTGAAGGCACTGCTGATCAATGTAATTTCTCTAACAAAGACCCAAAATGAGGTGTGAGGAGCCACCAAGACACATTGTGCAACTAAGAAGCCCAGGGCCTGCCCGTCATTCCCATCTTCCAGAACCGGAGCATGGTGCAGTGTACCACACGTGGTGCTGAGAGACATGGTTTAGTGGTGACTTGGCAGTCGTTAGCTTGGGTTAATGGCTGGACTTGATGATCTTAAAAGGTCTCTTCCATCCAAAGTAATTCTGCTTCTTCATGTAGCAGAGGCCACAAAAACTGAACACAGCTGTGCAAACTGCTGTAGCATGTGGAGTTTGGGTCTAGCAAACTGTACCTCTGAAGACAGATGAGTCTTGACCATCCCTTGCTTTGTAGGAGTCAGTCAAATAATGACACTACCTCTTTAGGACACCATCTAGCTATTGTCACCCTACAACTATGAGTAGGCAGAAGCATCAGCACAAACACCTCCACTGTGCTAAGCCTGCATTGTAACTACAAGCTATCCATCGTAACTAAGAACAAACAGGCTCGTCCAAGAACCTCTGCTTCATAAACACAGAATCATTTCTGGCCAGAAATCAACATATCCCTCTGTAGCGCAAAGCCTGGGAGATGGTTTCAAATGGCAAGCTCATCATCACAACAGCTGCTCTCCGAGTAAAATGCAGGCTTCTATGCTGCTTGCAAAGCAAGTGGTATGATTTCGAAAGAGAATTTGGAGCAGTTATTTATAAAGCAGGTAGTACTTTGGATTAAGCCTGAAGGAGGGAAGTGTCTGAAATCCTACCCCCTTCCACTGATCAGGAGCCAAGTCCCACTTGGAGAGATGCCTTTAAGTATTCAAGGCAGCAGGAAGGATCAACTAAAGCAGCTGACCTTGCACCCAGATGAGTGTCACTGCTGCCTTGAGCCCCAGGGGTTAAAGCCCTCTTCCAAGGTGATTCAGCATCTGAACTACTAACCTCTAAGAATGAGGCTTTCCAATCCCCAAAGCTGAGTAGGAACAATCCAATTAACTGTGTATTCAGCTGACCACCTCTCTCCATGCCTGTTCAGGAGCACCTGGCCATTCAGTACAGTGCCAGCAGAACAGAGATCCACAAGGTGCACAAGCTCGTTCCCATTTGTTGGCTTGGAACACAGGATATCTGAAACAGGATGGAGGAAAGGCAGGGGGGCCTGCAGACACTAAACGAACCTCCCTGGCAGCCAGACCTCACTCTGAGCAGAAGCACCCTGCATTTCCTAAGACCTAATCCAAAACCTGGCCTAGGCCACGAAGATCTTTTTATAGGTTTCAGTGGATTACTGCAGTAGCTTTGTAAAGCATTTATAAGAAAACGCAGCTTGAAAATGAAGTTCTAAAGCTCCTCTTAAGTTGGGCAAGGGCTCAAGAAGCGCTGGAACTGCAGAGGGTTGCTGCCCCTTTAAGGCACAAACACTAAAATGCAGGCTGCACAACTCCCCCAACAACTTAAAAATCCTTCCTGTTCCTCCAGAATGAGGACCAACACCTATCTATAAGCATGCTTTAGCAGACACACTAATGAACTATGCTGACTACATCATCCACCTTTAACATTCCACGTTTATTATCCCAAGTGATTAAAACCTCAATGATTTTGGACATTCTACTTTTGGCTATCAACTATGACAGCACAATTTTCTCCTGATTATCAAGGTTCTTATTTCAGAATGTAAAGATACTTAAGGACAGAGCACCATGTATTTAGAAGTTAGTTAGTTCTCCCCCAAACACAAACCACTCAAGACATTTTAACACCGTACAACAGCACGGGGCATGGTCATGAACACTTGATAAACACCACAAACACAGGAGAAGCAGAGACATGTTTCTTTATACTTTATTTGAGCTATTTAATTCTTAAGTATCAAGAATTAGAGTGCTTTATAGAGTATTATTACCACAGGGCAGTGAAATGGGCATTTTCTTAGTGTAGTGCAAGTCATATTAAATGAAAAGCTTTTAAAATATTTTATTACCAGTACTGACCAGCACTTAAATCTGCTGACCTACAACTGAAACAACGGTTCAAAATCACAAAAAAATACCCTCTGAAAGAAAGCTTTATGTACAGCACATGTAGAGCTCTCAGATGCCTAAAGCTATTATTCTAACTGGAGATATTAATGTTCTCAGTTGCTATTCACAGTTGAATATACCGGGAATTAAGTGTTCAGATGATCGAGTACAAAAAAAAACCCCCAACTTTGTCTGCTTTAGTTATAAAGAGCTCTGCCAATATACACAAACTATACACTTCGGACATTCACAAAAAATGTGAGCAAGAAAAGGGTTATCAAAAAACATTTAATACAATTAATCAATAACCCTTCCCACCATGGTCCACATCTACAAAGTTTCCCCACCCCTCCCCCCCTCCCCTCCAAACCCTTCCCCACAGAAAGTCACATACTTACCACAAGTTTTAGCAAGTATGGTTTAAAAAAGGCCCCCCAGGGCAAGTTACTTATAGTTCAGTTGCCACTGTCAACAGATCTGGACCTTGATCTAGACCTCTGCCGATCCACAGATGATGGGGATTTAGATCTGCTGGAAGAACCGCGTTTCTGGCCCTGCTCTGGCATAGGAGAGCTGCTGACTGATCGAGACTTGCTACGGCTCCTACTCCTTGACCTGCTGTAAGATTTGCGGCTGCGGGAACGGGAACGGCTACGAGACCTGGACGAGCTTCGGCTACGAGACCGTGACCTGCTTCTGGACCTACTAAGGATACAAAGGGCACTGCTGTTAGGAATGAAGCCTCACGGAGCACAACAATACCCAGGCGATTCACTGGTCTCCAGTTCAGCTGCCTGGTGGCTGACTTCAAAGCTTTCTCTATTACTATTTAAGAGAACAGAAATCCATACCTGTGCCTTTTGCTGCCTTCAATTAGTTTGATTTTCCTTCCATTAATTTCTTTACCAGAAAGCTTTTCAATAGCATTCTTTAAATCACCGTAAGAGGCGAATTCAACCACCCTACAGAAAAAAATGAAACAGAACACAGAGCTCACTATTACAAGTTGTATTTTTGATGACAGAGCAAAACATGCTATGGGGACAAAAACCCAGAAATAACCAACAAAACACACAACTCAAAAAAACCTCACACTGCTCAGCATAGTCATCCCTTGTCATAACTCAAGCACGAAACGAAAAACTCCCCTCCCCAAAGGTGCCTTTTCAAAGGGTAGCTAAATGAAACCACAAACGGCTGCTGAGTACTGGAAGAGGCCAGTTTCCCTCCCCAAGTATTACATGTACAAACATTACAGTTTTCAAGAGATGATTTTTAGAGGCTTACCCTTCATTCAACTTAGGTCTGTGTGCATCTGCAAAGGTTACCTCCCCAGCTTGTCTCATGAAGTCTTTCAGATCCTAACACAAGACCAGTTATGTTATGCAAAGAAGTGAAAGGAATACTTATCTATACAAAAATAGTTAAACACAAGTAAAATAAACTTATGACTACTGAAAGAGAAGATGTTAGGTAAACTACAAACACGGCAATAGCCATACTCGTATTCTATCAAAATTGAATTATCTCTATCAGGGCACGAATTAAATGAAAAAAGCATATTGCTTTAAGCAAAATGCTAATAAAATGTCTTAACATTAAGGAAAATATTAGTCTACAAAGATTATATAGATTAACTAAAAAAGAAAGAGAGAGAGAGAAAGAAAAAGAAAGAAAGAAGGAAAGAAAGAAAGAAAAAAGTACATTTGTATATATACTGGACTGAGCATGAAATACTACCCATCTATTTCTGGACTATTACAGTCTCCATTTACATTACGAGTCTTATATGCATAAAGAATTACATTTACATAACACCAATTATTTTGTGCCCCATATGTCATTAAAAATATAGTTTACTTTACCTTTATTAACATTTCCCTAGGCTAGCCAAGCGGCAAACTGCATTAAGCGACCGGAGATACCGTCATGATATATGCCCGACTGGCTCTTCGCCACCCAACTTGTCGAACACTACCCAGTCGATGGAAGCCATTAATCGCACAGCCCTCCCTATCAGGAGACTATGGATGGATCCAGACATTCTCTATGCTTGATGTTACCAAGGACCACTTTACTGCGATCAGGATTCCAACGACCACCTAATTTCGTATCTTTCAATTCTTTTCGACCGGGACCTCTTTATTCGGAAGCGTTACAGGAAGAACAGCTCTCAACTTAGGAATCAGATCTCGTTAACGCTCTGGGATCGCTGCAATGTGGCACTTTAAGGAGTGCATCGATTACGTCTAGACCGGCAAACACAGATCTAGAGGTGGCCAAGTGACATTGTAGGAGCTGACTGGAAAGTCAACCAGGCCCAACCAAGAGTGACCAAGACAGAACGATTAGGATAACCCACAGGCACTCCTCGTCATAAGGCCAACGACACAGATAGGCTGGCAAATAAAGGGTTTAATATGTGGTTAAAATGGATTTTAAAAACAAGAAAAAAATAAATATATATCCTCAAATATATACATTAATTATTATTATAAATTAAAATTAACTAATTTTCATTCAAAATATTAAAATTACAGTATTTAAAGTTACATTAATTACATAAACAGTTTAATATATTAAATTTAATTTTAATTAATTATTTTACAAAATAATTACATTACATACCCATTAAATGAAGTCAAAATAGTTAATTGTGTTTCAACAAACCTGCCAGCTGACTCGAGAAGACAGATTTTCTACTATGAGGCGATTTTCTGTTCTTACAGGTGGAGCATTTCTGTTTGAAAATAGACAATTGAGCAATTAAAATATAACCCCACATTAATATTAACAAAGGCCGCACCAGTAACTGCTACCAGCAGGTCACCATTACTACTACAACTTAACTACGTAATGCCCCCAGTAATCTAGACCAAGCATTAAGTACTTTGGGAAAGGAGCTTCAAGACAATTGTACTTGAGAAGCTTTGTAATCCTCCCTACCCCACTGCCCCATGACAGAGTTGACTAAAAAGGCAAATAATACCTTTCAATAACCCATTCTAGCTCAAGTTCTTGGATCAGATGAGCCCACAGTATTCTATTCTTAAATTATGTCACTCCAAAGCCATACGTACCTCCTGTCACTACGCGGACGGCGGCTACTAAACCGGTCAGAGTACCTCCCTCTGCCTCTACCCCTAGAGCGTGCTCTTGCATGCTCAATTGTAACCCTGGGGGGAAAAAAAAGGAAACAGAGAACCTTGTTTTTACATTTTCTTTTTACATATTCTTTCACGGTTATAGGGGAAAAATAAAACAACACAAAATATTTTACATAGTACTGGTAACACAATGCAAGTCAAAATTGACTCACGTCTTATTACGGGTATTCAGGCTTATATATTCATGAACTAGGGTACCTCACCTTTCACTGCAAAGCTCTTTTCCATCCAATTCATAAACAGCATCATCTGCGTCCCTCGGATCTTCAAATTCCTGCAAAACCACCGCAGTAAAAATATAAAATGTTAAACGTTCATTTGCCAAAGAGTATACTCAGCTAGAGCACGTTAACGGCATCATCTTTCAAGTAGCTTCAGGCACATCGCGAGACGCGAGCGGGCCTGCAGAGCCCTGTGGAAAAGCGCACTCACCACAAATCCAAACCCTCTCTTCAGATCAATGTCCCGGATACGGCCGTATCCCTTGAAGAACCTCTCGACGTCTTTCTCCCTGGCGGCCGGGTTCAGCCTCCCGATGAAGACGCGGCAGCCGCTCATGGCTGTGGGTGCGGCGGTCGCTGCGGAGACACGGCGCCCACCGCCCGTCAGCGCCCGGGTCCCGCCCGGTGACTCAGCACGCCCCGCCCCGCGCAGCCGCACGCGCTGCCGCAGTTCGCAGCTGGCCCGCCGCCCGGCCTCGCCCCCTCCCCGGCCCAATAGGAAGCGGCCAACTGGGCTCCGCCTTAGCCTGCGCCAATGGGAACACGTCGCCCCGCCCGCGGCCCCGCCCACAACATACCGACGCCCGGCACTGCCCCGCCCCTCTCTGCCAGCGCACGCGCGCCGCCCCCCGCCGCGCAGGGGAAGAAAAGCAAACGCCATCGCTCCGCCACAAAATGGCGGCCCGGGCCGCACCCAACGGCGACACCAACGGTGCCCACCCCCGCGGAGGGCACTAGAACAAAACAGAGCGTCGAGAAGAGCGGCCGCCGGCCGGAGCCTGGCTAGGAGCTCCCTGCGACACACATCCTGCCCCACCGACCCCCCTCGCTGACAGCGCTGCGCCTCTCCGCAGCGTCAGGTCCCTGACCTGTCACGAACCTGGGCTGCGGGTGTCGGTGCGGGCCGGGCCGGGCCGGACGGACGCGCGGAGCAGTCGGTACTCGGCTGGCGGGCAGCTCCCTTCTCCGCTTCCTCCCTCTGCGACGGCCGGCTCCGGACTGCGGCGGCGCTGCGCTGCAAAATGGAGGCGGCCCCTCGCGTCACCACCGCCCCTCGCGAGGCGGGCGCGGCGATTGGCGGAGGCGGCGGCGGCCCCGCCCCTTCCCCGGAGAATCTGGGTCAGGGCTGGGAGGGGGGCGCCTGCCAGCAGCCGGGGGGGCTCGGCCCGGCCTGGGACGCGCCGCGGGGGCTGCTCCGCCACCGGCCACGCTCGCAGCCCTCCCGGTGGGAGGAGAGTGGGAGCGGACTCCCGTCGCTACCTACACCCTCTGTACCTAGGCTTCCCGAGACCCTCCTGGGTGCGCGGGGGGAGGATGGCCGCTGGTGTCCTGGCCTGCGTTAGGTAACCGATGGCGTAACGTTAAAGCTGCCTGGGTGGGAAGAAAACTGGCGTTAATGCCGGTCCGGAGCGTGGAAAGCACAGTGTGTTACTTCATCTGGAAGCCATTTTGAGAAGGCAATAAAAGCGTAAACAAACCTGGATTTTCACAGTGTTGCACAGCATAGAGCTGTCATTAAAATGGAGGGAATGGGTTAAACGCAATCATCAGGCTCTTCTGTTCATACACTACATAAGAGAATAAGAACTGCTGTGCTTTGTGTGCCAGGTGGGCACAGAGGAGTGGGTATCTTCTTGCAGGAACAGGGGTTTCTCTGTTGGCCATGGTGAGCTAAGAACGACAGGAGGAAAACGCATTAGGAGCACCGGGTTTATACGTGTCCTCTGTAAGAGTCGAGCGTGTGATGACAAGGTCAAGAGCTGTACTTTGTTTCTGTTTTACATAACTCTGCTGAATTTATCACAGCTTGGCCTGTAGGTGATTGTAGTAAAGGCAACAGCTTATCCCAAGGGGTATTTGAAATGCAGGAGGCATCTGGCAGTTGAAGATAGCACCCACTAATTTTCTACTGCAGAGAGAGGTTGCAGCTTTGTGACTGTCATGGCCAGATTTGTGCACTGCTGGATCACTTGGCTTTACAGAGTTAGCTGTCATTTACAGCTATGACAGCTTGACCTGAGGACAGTATGACCCTTTCAATAGCATTTCCCCGACCTGGAGTCCCCACTGCCTGAGTCCTTCCCCCTACCCATTCCCTGTGTGGACTGTGAAATGCCACCATTGTTACACCTGGTGTCTGTAATTAATCAGCTCGGGGGGATGAACATCTCGCTTTTATGCTTAGTCACTGACGCAGATTAAATTTCCCTGGAACACCACCACACATGATGCCACTGACATCATAGCTTTATATGACCTCCCCGTGCACACGCTCCTCACACTGCAACACCACGCAGAATCCTCAAATGGGTGAAACTTATTTCTGGTACGTGCAGACAGCGATGAGAAAGGCTATGTTGTCACTAAATGTT
The DNA here is from genome assembly GCA_025331215.1 of Actenoides lindsayi. Lineage (NCBI taxonomy): Eukaryota > Metazoa > Chordata > Aves > Coraciiformes > Alcedinidae > Actenoides > Actenoides lindsayi. Next base: position 103,933 of record WTSP01010911.1, read on the forward strand.
TATCAAGGGCAACTGGCAGCGGCGCCTGCTTTTGTCTTGGACCACAAAGATGCATACTTCATTCTACACAGCATAGGGGGCTGTGAGAAAAGCAAGGAGGGTGCACACATAGGGGAATCTGAAGTAGAGGGAGGGCTTTGAGCAATGAAAGACAACACTTGTGATTATCCCTGTGGATTGTAACCTTTACCTGTTGGGGAAGATGCATTCAGAGGTGCCGTCTAACATTTCACACTGCTAATTTCATAATGAGTTACGGTGCTCTGATAGGTGCCATGGGAACAGGCAGTCCTGTTCCTGTCAGCACTGGGATTCTTCTGACTGCAGAGCGAGCTGGTTCCCAAAGCTATACCAGCAAGAACTAGCCCTGGAAAATGCAGCAAGCAGATTTCTGCTAGTTTAACTCCCTGAACGCTAGTTTGTAGTGGAACAAAAACAAGGGTTAATGCTGGTCAGAGAGGAGAGGGGAGGGTAGGAGCACCCCTTTAAGGAAGAGTGGTTCCTTTTAGCAGTGTGAAACTGCAGGTTAAAAAGCATTGTCCTTGTACTGTGAGGCAGTAATCTCATCCCTATGTCTCTCTTTCGGACCACTGGGAGAAGAGAAGCAAAAGTCCAGAGGGGATCTAGGAGAAAACAATCACTCATTAGAAGGTTCCCGTGTTATCTAAGGGTGTTACCAACATAAAGGTCACACGCTCCTTTACTCACATGGGCTTCCCAGATGGAGGTCATGAGCAGGCATGTCAGTTTCCTACCCAGTGTCTCCAAGTTCACTGTTAACAGGAAGCAGTATTTCTCCCTTTGGCTTGAGGCTGTTTGGTTTGAAGACCACCTAGGGCTTATTTATGTTTTTGCTGCTGGCTAGCCCAGTAATGTCCACACCCATACCTTTCTTGCAACTCTGGGCTGCTGAAAGGCTCACAAGCAGGCTGAAATACCTCTAATTAATTCATCAAGGTAAATAAGTAAATACTGTCACTAATTAGAAGTGGAAAGGGCATGAGGCAGCAGAAGACTAAATGAAAGCTGAAATAAAAAGTCCCAGCCAGCCACCATTACTATCTGGTACTGTTTGTGCAAAATAGTCGATAGGGGTTAACTCTTTACTGTCTCTTCCAAATTAAAAAAAAAAAAAAAAAAAAAAAAAAAAAAAAAAAAAAAAAAAATATAATAAAATAAAACAAAAAAAATCTCAAGTAAAAAAAAAGAAAAAGGATGTGGTTTTCCGGCAACGGCTACTAAACCCTCTGGCAAAACTTGCTGGAGGATGCTCTGGAAACAGGAAGTTTTATATCGTTTCACCCTACAGACAGCTTTAAACCAGGGTGGAGGAGGGAACAGGAGGAAAAAAAAAAGATATGGGAGGGGAAAAAGTGTCTCCAATTCAGAGACTCTCCCTGCTGTTGCTGAAGACCCTCTGCAAAAAAGCTACTGCCCCTCGGATCCATGGTGAAGGTTTCTAGCCAAAGATTCAGCACTTGCCCAGTTCTGCAACAGTCCTGTGAATGGAAACAGATAAAGTGAATGTATTCACACTATCCATTTGCTGGTGAATGTATTTGTTAGTACTTTCACTATGGTTCTCCACATTCATCTCCTCTACCTTCATTTACTTTCTCTTCCTATGCATGCTTATTTACCTGGGCATTTCTGTCCTTTTTTCCGAGGCTCTGTGAACTAACATATTTCTGTTGCTGCTGGACTAAGTATAGCTCTCTTAAAGGCAGTGGGGGCTCAAGAGCTACTTTGCCAAAGTCTAGAGGAGATGCCAAAAACAGAGAATTTAATCTTTGAGCACCAATTGTTTTTCTTCAAAATACTTGGAGAAGAAAAATGGAAATTGACCTAGAAAAAATAGAGTAACAGGTATTTAGAAATAACTTTCGCAGAGAGTTTTTCTATTTTTCCCACTTTTCAGGAAAGCTAAGCTTTTCAAATCCCTCAAATCCAAAGATATAATATGTTTAGTGTCAGGCTGACAGTCCTTACCCACCAACCAGAAATATATTTAGCTGTAGCACCTTTTTTCCCTAGACTGGAGAGAACTGTGCTGCCACGTGGCTGGTACTGAGCAGTCAGTAGAGTTAGGGAGCCTGGCTGAGGACAACTCTTCCATAGTCTGAACAGATCCTTGTTGCCTAACCAGCCTTGTTTCAGCTGGCTCCTGCTAGAACCTCTTGGATACAGTTTCTCACACTCATCTTTCCTAGCCAAACATAATAATTAACGTTCTCTTAACCACAGCTCAGGAGCAATACTCAACTAGTGCTGGAAGTACCTTATGGCAACAGGGGGATCTTAACTCTTAGTCCAGGTGAGTCTGTTATTGAGGGCTGTGCTGATGGCAGCGGAGGCAGGACCTGCTCACCACCTTGTCTAAGATGTGGAGCAGGCACCCCCCCGTGTCTCTGCAGTTTGCCACTCCAACGGACAGCAGAATAGTTCATCAACACATCAGCTCTCATCCCAGTAGAGATTTAATGCCAATAAGGCATTACACACCTTCACATTTTTTTGCGTTATCTAGTACATGCAACAAAGTTTAGGTTAGCTTTATGTTTTTATGCTGAATTTATGCCAGCTGCATATGGACAGGTGGTACCTCGCCCTACATGAAGCTTACAGGTACAAAGTGCAAAAGATTTTTTCCTCCTTGGATTAGTATTTGAATCATGAGAACAGATTTACACCAGCTCAGTGTGTGTAGTTGTAGACACTGAATGTGAACTCCTGAGGAAATCTCACAAGTCTGTGAGAGCAAACTGTGAACGACTACAAAAACACTTCAGTGGGTCACAGCTATTTATACATCTTCAGAGAGTAACAGGAGAGCTTCTGCAGAATTACGTGTCCTTCTTCGGCTGGCCCTTTCAGACCTTTCCTGAAAGCCAAGCCCCTTTCTGCTTGAACTCAACGTTAGGTGCACCCCCAAATGAAACCGCTGCATTCCTGGCCATGGTCTGCCGCTATACTTCCAAGCAGCTGAAGTTGTACCATGTATTTGTTTTGACAAACCATCTTCTTTCTTTACACAGACCCAGGAACTAACATTGGCAACAGGTTTTGTTTCCAGCAGACGGCAGATTGCAAACATTGAGCGTGTCATGTTATCCTCACCTCTTGCTTAATTGAGACCCAGTACTCATCCTAAAAAGCGTGTAAAGAATGGAAGTTATTCATAAGAATGTCATAAGAAAATTCACATGTTCTCAAGCACCCAACACTTTTAATCCTTAAGAAACTCCCCAAAGTAACTAATGAACCATCCCTGAGAAATCTCTAGCACCATCCTGAACACCTAAATTCCCAACTTTTTGATTGGCAAATTTAACTTCAACGGTCAGAAAGGCAGTGGAACAAAAGATTAAATCATTAATTTATAAGCGCTTTCATTCAGTAAACTGGTAAGCTGCTTGTGCCAACAGAGCAGGCAATCAAACAAATTGTTTCAAATGAATCCAAGACTCCTTACTGGAATAACTAAGCCAGCGGGCAAGGGGCTGGAAATAGAGATGTGTTAAACCTGACTATAATAAAGGTTTTAGCCTGTTTTTCTAGAGCAACTAGGAAAATGTCAAGGTAATATTCATTGTAAGCTGGAAGCACAACTTTTTCAGAGTTTGCATTCAAAATAGCTTCTTGGCAAACTTGGGGACAAATCCTCCGGCAAATCTGGGATCTCTTCTTAGCACAGAACCATTCAATGCCTGCATTAATAATTTGTTAAGCAGATTAGAGCATTGCAGTGTTAAAACATGCAAAGGAATCAGCCTGGGAAGAATTTCAAACACTCCGAAGACAAGAACAGAAATTCAAAAATGAGTCTCAAAAACCAAGGGCACGGTTCAACAACAAGATGGAATTGTGCAAGAACAAGGGCAGACTAAGTTTAGGAAGTCTAATCCACCAGTACAAAATCAGAAATACCTCTTTAGGAAGTAGCAACACTATACATGTCCCATCACTAGGGGTTTTATTTCTTATTTTTTAGGCAACTGTTATACTAAGCAAACAACATTAAAACAATAAACCACATAGCTGCACATTCCAGGAAAACTGTCATTAAGGTCTAATCACAAGAGACTCTTTAAGCTAGTTGCCACATTACACAGGTAGAAACACAAAGTAGAAAGGACAAAATTTACATATATATAGAATATATGACATCTATATGACATCTTGTTTCCTCCAGCCTTCTGGTGGGTAGATGTAGATGTAGGGTAGAGAATCCCACAGCATACCCATGAAAAAACTGGCTGCCCTAGGCTTGGACAGGCGTATGCTCTGCTGGGTAAAACACTGGCTGGGCAGCTGGGCCCAAAGAGTGGTGGTGAATGGAGATAAGTCCAGCTGGCAGCTGGTCACAAGTGGTGTTCCTGAGGACTCAGTGTTGATCCACTTCTGTTTAACACCTTTATCAATGATCTTGATGAGGAGAGAGAATGCACCCTCAGTAAGTTTGCAGAGGATACCAAGTTGGGTGGGAGTGTTGATCTGCTTGAGGGTAGGGAGGCTCTACAGAAGGACTTGGACAGGCTGGATCAATGGGCCACGGTCAATTGCATGAGCTTTAACAAGGCCAAGTGACGGGTTCTGCACTTGGGCCACAACAACCTGGTGCCAGCACCTAATTAAACTTTCAGCGTCAGAGACGAGGGTTTCCTCTGTCTCAGAGTTTCATAGAATCACGGAATAGTATGGATTGGAAGGGACCCCTGAAGATCATCTAGTTCAACTCCACTGCCAAAGCAGGTTCACCTGGAGCAGGTTGCACAGGAACTCATCCAGGGGGGCTTTGAAAGTCTCCAGAGAAGGAGACTCCACAATCTCTCTGAGCAGCCTGTTCCAGGGCTCCATCACCCTCACAGTAAAGAAGTTTTTCCTTAGGCTTAGGTGCAGCTTCCTGTGTTCCCTGTTTGTGCCCATTGCCTGCCCCTTGTCCTATCACTGGGCACCACTGAAGAAAGCCTGGCCCCATCTTCTTGACAAACACCCTTTAGATATTGATAAGATCCCCCCTCAGACTTCTCTTCTCCAGGCTAAACAGCCCCAGGTCTCTCAGCCTTTTCTCATAAGAGAGATGTTCCAGTCACGTCATCATCTTTGTAGCCCTCCATTGGACTCCCTCCAGTAGTTCCCTGTCTCTCTTTAACTGGGAAGCCTAGGAAGTGGACACAGTACTCCAGACCTCACAAGGGCAGAGTAAAATGAGAGGAGAACCTTGGAATACCATTAGTCCTCTTGGCCATAAGGGCACACTGCTGGCTCATGGTTAACTTGTTGTCCATCAGGACTCCCAGGCCCTTATCCACAAAGCTGCTTTCCAACAGGTCAGCCCCTAACCTCAACAGATACATGGGGTTATTCCTTCCCGAGTGCAAGACTCTACAATTGCCCTTATTGAACTTCATCGGGTTTTCCCTCCATCCAACTTTTTTCTGGGCACAAGGACCACCACAGCGCAATGGCAGAGCTGCTGCCTGTAGAAAATGCTGAGAAATGTTGTTTTTGCAAACTGTAGAATAAGTATAATCATTTTTATATTAACTTGAGGAATA
>WTSP01010914.1:0-25742 GCA_025331215.1 Actenoides lindsayi
CAAAACCCACCTGGACGCATTCCTGTGTGATCTGGTATAGGTGATCCTGCTCTGGCAGGGGGGTTGGACTAGATGATTTTTTGAGGTCCCTTCCAGACCCTGATATTCTGTGATTCTAAGGCACATCAGCAAAGTTAAAAATTTACATAAAATGGTTTCTTTTCCTAACAAAAACTGAAACAAAAAATATATGACTAAACTTCCTATACTGAAGTGTCATGTTCTCTGCATGTTACCTTAGCTTTTGTTCAGCTTTAAGTACAATGCTAAGAAACATCTTGTCTTTACAGCAGTTTTCCTAAGTTAATTGGTCAGTTAGGAACGGTTAATACTATACATGCACCTTGTAGGGAATATAATTTCTAATTTAAAATGGTTTTAGTCCTCTACAAGTTTAGGCACAGATCAAGAAAGGCAACATCCAAACTTATCTGTGTTCTGGTGCTGGGGTAGCTATTGGCTGCAATTGCATAACAAAACTACTTGGCATAGCTTGAAATACAGGATCCTAGGAGGCATTACTCTAGTTGTGTATTTTGTACAGATTCAATAGATTTTTACTTCTGTATCTTCAGCACTGGTTTGGCATGTTTTTTCAATATGCTAGAATGCCAGGATAAGAGAACAAAACAGTACAACTACAACAGAAGTATTTACTCAGATATCGAAGATCTCTAGCTTCTGTTCTGCTTTTTAATTTTTATTTTAGCCAGCTGTACTGTGTGTGTCAGATAAGCACACACACAAGTAGGTTTAATAGTTTTAATTATACTACATAGCAGCAGTTCGAACACTAGTCTTCTGTAGGAAAAGACTAAAGCATTTTAAGAAAAAGCATTCTACTGTACAAGTTCTGAGCATTTTTTATCAGGATTTGCTGTAGGAAAGCAAGTAGAAACTGAACACTACAGAAGTGCTGGTTTAAAAAAAAATTAAAAAAATACAACAGTACACAAAAAGTTAACATTTAGTTATTCCTTTTCCTCTAGCTTATCCTACACAGTGAACACCTCTTTTTGTTATCTGCATCGTCCTGCATATTTATACTAAAGCAGGATGTAACTGTAGTTACACTGACACAAAGGCTGGTTTTTCTATTACAGCTGCAGTTTCCTAAAAAAAACCAAAACAAACCAACAACAACAAACCCAAACAAACAAACAACAAAACATACAAACAACCAACAACAATAAAACCAGAAAAAGCACCCTTCACTCATTTTTACTTATTAAAACTTCATTTTAGACAGCTAATGCTGTGTTATGTGTGTCTAAAGGTGCTGTTCACGTCTTTTACTTAAACTAGAGCATTACATTCCAGTGTGCTAATTTCCTGGCAACTGGAACAATAGACAAAAAACTTAAGATTTCATCCAAGAGCTCAAAAGGAAAGAGACAGTAATCCAAAAGGAGAAAACCCCAGAAGAAGGGTGAAACTGCATTGATTTTAAGTGCTGAAAAAATGGTATTAGGTAACACTTCAAATAATGATACAAAAGGACACAGAATGAAAGGGATGAAGTACTCCATTGGCAGCTCAGGGACAAGAACTTCCCTATTGAACATAAGCTGATATATCAAGGTGGGACTCAAGGACAGCTTAATCAGTCTCAATTATGTTAAAGAGATGGGGGAGATCAAGTCACAGCCGATGAGATTCAGTAACACTTTCACGCAGCCTAGCCTCTGTAGTGTTTGAATACAGGTTCTGTAGACTTGGATTGTTTCTAAAGTCAAGAACTTTGTAAATACCTAAGACGTTATTTAAGGTTTTTACATTCACAGCTATGAAGTATTCATGAATATTTTTGAAATCTTCCTATAAGAAGATATCCTGCCTTCCTAAATGAGAAGCAAATATGTCAGCTGTAAAAAGCAAGTTCATGGCACATTACATTAGATCAATTTAATTTTCATTTTTTCATTATTTATAGACCAAATCATATTTGTTCTATAATATAAACAAGGCTTAGGTGAACACAGTCACACACATTTTCATACACTGCTTCATTGTGAAAATTATTGCAAAACCTAAAGCTTCAGATTCTGAAAAATGCAACCAACTATAGAGGTACTTTAAAAAGTTATAGAAGTGTATATTTATGCTCTTTCAAAGGAAGTAATTTAATGCAGATTTCTCTTATCAGTTTCTGTGCGACACAAAAAAAAAATTCTTAAGAAAATTAAAGGTGATCTTATATCTCATGTAGGTTTACATCAATGTAGCCATTTGTGTCATTCAGATTTACAGCAGACAAGTTGGGCAGAAAGCATCTAGCCTGTGTATTCCTTCCCCCACATTATTCCAAATTTCTTGAAACACTCAGGAATTTTGGGGAAGTCCAAGAAGTCTCCTGACTGCCTTTTTGCCTCCTAAGGGGTCACAATTCATCAAGAAACAAAAAGGTTCACCAAAAATTACGTCAAATTTGTGACAGAACTCAATATTTCGAGGCTGAAACATACTGGAAGTGTACATTATGAAAACCATCAAGGTGTTGTCCCTTTTATGCCACTGTACTGGAAGACACTTGAAGAGTATTTTCAGTTTAATTTTATACATAATTATAGCTTTCATCACAGCTGAAATATTACTGAAATATGACACATTCTTTCTATGCAACTTTTTTAAATAGAAGAATTCACATCCACTTTGTCACATAACTAGGAGGAATTGAAATACAACAAATATTTATCAGTGCAAAGGATGCCTCATATATAGAGATAAAAATAAATTATACCAGCATGCATAAACTCTTCATGTAAGTATATTTTTTATATAAGCACAAAAAATGCAATAATTTATGTCTGCTATTTTATTTGAATCCAAAAAGTGACAAATTATTTCTCTGGAGCTGTACTTTACAACAGAAAAAAATAATAATAGCAAGGAGTAGGTTTAGTAGGTGTCTCAATCTTGGCAAATTTAGGTCCAAGAACTATGAATCCTTTACAATTACTTTTCCAGTATGAGGTACAGTTCCTAATCTGGAGTATTTTTAATACTTCTTCACTGTACAAATCCCAGGAGTCTGGAGAACTAAACATAAGAATCTCAATCTGTATTATTTTTACATGTTTGGAACATGGCAAAAAGGCAATTTCTAAATACACAGAGGGCAGCATCTGAGAAAAATGTCTTTACTTCCTGGAGTATAGTTCAAAGCTAAAGTATTTATCTCGTCAATACCTGTGCATAATAAATTCATTTAAAGTAGATACAGAAATCTTGTGTACTAATCTCAGGGCCTAAATATTCATATTGCTTACCTGGACTGTCCTTTTCAAGTGAGTATTCTGTGTGAAGCACATTTTCAAATTCTACTAAAAAGTGGTAGTAGCTAAAAAAAAGCTTTCCTGAAACTGCTAAAGAAGAATGAAATTTAAAAAATTGGTTCTGATTTTAAAATAAATAATAAGAAAGATAACCCCAGGTTATTTGAGACTCCAGGGGTGCAATTGGAAACAGAACTGAAATAACTCATTTAATCAGTGCTCTACATAGTGTATTGAGAGTGCCGATGAAACAAGCAGAAACCAAAGGCTCTAAAATCCTTAAAACTATTTGATAGTGTGAGCAAAGCCTTTTTTTTTTGGTTCTTTTAAACCACAATAACTGAATTGCCATCACCTGTTGCAGCCATGAAAGAGGGAAATGTGCACATTTATTGGAAACAGTGTAATTCAGTAGACTTCCCAGCAGTCTTTCCAGAAACTGAAATAATTTGGATTTTGAAGAAGGAAGGCTCACACACCAAGTTCACATTTCTTAAGAATTCACCCGCATCCAAACTGCTTCCTGTGTAATAATCCACATTAATTATTTAAAAAAACAAGTCACATACAAAAATACTCCATTGTTCTACAGGAGACATACAGCAGAAGGCCCTGATTCAGCAAACAGTTAAGTGCAGACTTAAATACTGTTCTAGTCATACTGACTATTCAAACCTCATGATCCAATCTAAATGTAGCACAGGATGTGATAGATTTCAGAAGAACCCTGCAAAGCTGAAAGTCTACTGACAGAAACATTGGAATATGACTATCACAGTGTTTTCTAGACTTCAGCTGGAGACTACAACTCCAAAAGCTTATAAATGTTCTCCTGTACCCTGCACATGCAGAAGCAACCCCCAGAGAATGGGACTCCACTGCTCTCAGCTGCCTCCTGCAGACCTCTAGACGCCGGGGCAGTGTCACAGAATGATTCAGGTTGAGCTTTAAGATCAGAGTCCAAGAGATAACCTAATACCAGGTGACCATTAAACCACATAATTAAGTGCCACACCTACACATCTTTCAAATACTTACAGGGATGGTGACTCAATTGCTTCCCTGGGCAGCCTGTTCCAGTGCTTTATAGCCCTTTCGGTGAGAAAATTTCTCCTCTAATATCCTATCTAAACCTTCCGTGGTGCCACTTGAGGCCATTTCCTCTTGTCCTATCGCTTGTTACATGGGAGAACAGACCAACCCCTGTCATGCTACAACCTCATTTCAGGTAGTTGTAGAGAGTAATAACGTCTCCCCCCATCCTCCTTTTGTCCAGACTAAACAACTCCAGCTCCCTCAGCTGCTCCTCAAAAGACTTGCGACCCTCGGGCTCTTCCAGGTCTCCCAGCTGGATACCCATTCTCCATAACCACTTTCCCTGGCTTTTAACCCAAACTGACCCCTCACCTCTCTCCCTACAGCCACCATAACCTCATTCAGTTGTCCATCATTAACTGTAAGGGCTCTCTTCAGTCTCAGCCCCCATTTTTTAATTCAGGCGAAATTTGCCCACCAAAGGCGGGGGTGGCGGAACTAGGCGAAGGAAATAAATAATTTCCTGTTGCTCTAATCCTTTAGACAACGGCGCCCAGGGTGCTCTGGCTACCGGCCCAGAGCGAGGAGACCGTGAAAGAGTGACCGCAGGGGGCAGGCCAGGCCGGCCTGGCCCCTCTTCCCCCCAGCCCCGGGAGGCGCCTTGGCGGAGGGGTGGTGCGTTGTGGGGGGGGAGGGGGCTGCCCGCCGCCAGCAACGGCCCCTCGCCGGGGCCAGGCCTTGCGGCACAGTGGGACCGGGCAGCGGGGGGGGCCAGGCCGCGGCAGGGTAGAGGGGCGAAGGCTACCCACCGAGCAGGAGGCCGTCCATGTCAAAGATAAGGTGAGTGACCGGCCGCAGAGCGGCCGCGGAGGAGGAGGGAGCGGTCATGGCGAGACCGGAGCAGCCGGGAGCCCTTGTAGCAGTAGCGGTGGCGCAAGCGCGCTCCGCCGCGGCTGCAGGAGGGGAGCGGTGCCGCCGCCGGGCCGGGCTAGGCCGGGCGCGGTGCGGGGGGGGGGCAGGAACCGTGAGGCGGTTGCGAGTCGGTGTTGGCGTCGGGAGCGCCTTTGGGCAGGCCAACGGCTGCCGGGCTGGGGTGGGCGGCAGCCGGCGGGGGTTGGGGCATGTGTCTGTTTGGTTTTGTTTGTTTCTTTTAAAAATAAAGTCATTTTATTCGTGGGGCCTCATCTCATGGAGGACTTTTCACATCCCGTTTGGGGCTGCTTGCGGGAGAGATCGGGGCATTGCTCGCGTTTTGATGTTTTAGCAAGTGTCTCCCCGCAAATCTTGTGCGTGCCTGTGCAGAGGTTTATAAGGGCAGTGTTAACTGCCGGATCGTAATTGGAGCCATAAACAAAAAGGCGCAAATCTAGTTAAAATTATGAAGAAAGAGTAAAGTAATTGTGTGTAAACCCTTCACTTAAGGGTTGCTGACGGCGAGAGTGGTTAACTATGTGTTGTTTTGGGTGGTTTGTTTCTTTATTTTCTGAAACATTTAAGAAATTCTCAAGTTCAAGAAACAAGCCCGTGTTCTGGAGACAAAATCTTCTTATATCAACACATAATCCAGTTTTGACTGGGCAGTTGTGAAGGAAACAAGTAACTTTCCTCAGCAGTCTTCCCTTTTTATTATTTTTTCATGCAGGTAACTCTCCACTGATCATCAAGATAGTTGAAATGCCAGTTGCAGAAACAACCATGAAAAGAGCTCTATCAGGCTCCCAAGGTGACATATTGGCTTGAAGATTTGTACTGCTTTGCAATTCTGTGCGAAAATGATGGTTAGGTGCAGCTCCGCATAAAGGAAGCCCTGTCTCCTTTGTCTGTAGGTAGGCCTCTCAGCAATTCACTTTTTTATGACAATGCCTTCATTTGAATTGGCAATACATCAACACTTTAATAGGTTAGGTGTGTTTTTAAAGCTCTAACTGTAGTTGCCATACAATCATACTTGGAATTTTAATTTAGCCCTCTTATGCATCTTACCTACCCCCAAAACCTATCCCTTAAAAAAAAGAAATATCGTAGACACAAAGTCCTCATAACTTCTATCTTGGAAATATGAAGACAAAACATCATTGGCCTTTACTTGTACATTTTTAATAATAAAACTTGACTTTAAAAGTTTTTTGACTTTTGGGTTGGTTTTTTGTTGTTTTTTTTTAAACATCTCATTTTGTAATTATTATGTTCAATAATGCAAGTTAGGCCCTGCCTATGTAGGCTAGGAAAAAGACTGGAGTGACTTAAATGCCTTTGAAAAATGTAATGCATAGTCATCACATGCATCTGTTAGTTCTTGTGTAGATGTAAGAAAATGTGTCCTGTCCTTTCTGATCAATTTTTTTCTTTGTAACCTTCCAATGTGAGTGTTAAGAATGCCAAAACCGTTTTATTTCTGCAGTAAACACTGTGCAGTGTCTGTGTTCCAACTTCCACTTCACATAGCAAATGCATTAATTTCCTTAGTCGTTCACTTAAGTGGGAGCATAGTTAGAATCAATAGAAAGGTAAAATCCTAAATAGAGTGTGTCCTAAAAAATGTTAATCTGTTAGGAGTAAGAAAAATCACTATAGTGATTTCAGTACTTAAAATGGAAGTATTCTGCTATTACAAGAAAGAATATATTTCTGCTATAAGAGCGTCCACTGCTGTCGCAAAAATTTCAAGAGACTGAGTAATGAAGTTGTATGGCAATTGTACCTCAGGTATATTAATCCAGTTTCTAATTATAAAATATTCTGAAAAACTTTAATTGTATTTATTAATTGCCTTTAATTGTATTTGCTGTCATAGTAATGCCTGCAGTTGTTAACAAGAAAGAGCTACAAGGTATCTTGATTCATTGTTCTAATTAGAGAAAAGTGTAAGTATTTTGATCACAACTCCACCTCCTCCACCCTCCTCAAAAGTGGAGATATTTGCTATTTTAGAATGTAAACCACCAGTTCATCTCAGAAAACATGAGGCTTATGAAAAACTTTTGAGTATTTAAAGTTGAAATAAATTTTAAAGACAACCTGTATGAAAAAAGCCCACAAAATTAAAGTGTAATGCACAAGGTGAACCTTTTTAGGGTTAAGTGATCTGTGTTACAAATGTTATTGTGCACATTTCAAGACAGTCAGGTTACCTGACAGACTGATGACCTCAATTTGCTTTGCTTTCCTTTGGCTCATCAGTGATAATCAGTGTAGTGTTAGCTTACTTGATTCTTCAGAGCTACATTCAAAACCAGAAGAATCTTCACAATATAGATCAACTCTACGTTTATTTATAAGAAGACTTAAGTCTTCTTACTAACAGAATGAAACTGGATGAAAGTCGAAGCAGAACTTTTAATGCATGTTGTAATGTTTTCTAGATGCATGTGTAAGTGAAAATGCTGATAGAAGTTTTATTTGAACTGTCTTAAATATTTGTCTCGTGTCTCAACAGTTGTATTTGGTTTGGGTTTGTTTTTTTTTAAGGTGTGAAAAGTTGAAATTTAGAATTGTGCAATTGATATTTTTATTTGCTACTTTTTTATTATTTATTTTAAACCTCTTTCAAGTGATGAGGACTTAATTTTAGTAACTTTTGAGCTGTGGGAAGTATAATGTACTGGAGGTACAGAAACCATGAAACCGATAGTTAATTATATGCTTCTGAACTTGATATATGCTTATTGAGGTGGGTGAACTTAGGTTACTGAGAAGTAATCATGCAAGTAGACTTGAACCCTGCCAAATTTGCACAACACAACTTCATGTACATTTTTAAATGAATTTAACTTGTTAATTGGGTGTATTCCAAAGCAGATCAATTGCTGAGTTATAAATTCTATGGTCCTATATGTTACATATGCTGAATACCCAAGAATCTGAACAAATGTAAATCAGCTGTATATAGATAGCCCTTTTTTCCCCAAATAAGTCTATTTTCTCTGGCTTTGTAATAATATGTTCAAATCACTTTGTTTTTATTGTTCTTGCATGTGAGATAAGGTGAAAATACTCGGGTGTATCTATGGGGCTATTAAGTATGCAGTACAATATTGCAGGTACACAGTCCTCATAACCTTTTATTAACCTTTGTTTGTATGTTTAGGTTTTCTTTAAGTTAAAAAGTTTTCCACATCACTGAAACTTACTTGACTGAGTTCTTTCCTGCAGAGTAAGAGCTTCAGAATATGCATATGAGTGTTAAGAAAGCAATAATGTACTATATATATTATATATATTATATACTTAACTCAAAAGCTACACTTTTCTATTGCAGTACTTCAGATTGTGCTCAAAACATGGATTCACTTCTATCTATGATATAAAATATATATGAGTAGCATGCACTATATGTTTCACACACAAATGACTGACTTTATTTTCCTTGTTCTGCAGGCGCCTTGTCAAAGAGGATAAACAGATTATAATCCGTTTTGGTTTGAATATTAAAAAAGAATCTAAAGGCTTGAATAAATCCAGTAATTTAAAATCTTTCTCAATGAATTACATGAACAGCTGTTAAACCCACTATTAGTAACAAATTACTTTGAATGACTTAGTTAAATGTAATGTAATTCAGGTATCAGCTGAGATTCACAACAGTTGTTGCAGTTGAGCCTATAAGCCCTCAGAAAATTAAGACCCTCCCCATGCTGGAAGTCACCAAACAAGAGCTTTTCACCCTAAGAATATGAACTAAGTCTATTTTATTATTTCAGTTCATTTGTTATGACTGCAAAAGGGAAAATAACATATATGTCTTAAGGCAATTAAATATCATACACCTAGTGATCTAACTCATGTTTATTTACAGAAATCAAAAGGGAATATGTCCTCTTTGATCAATCATATGGGTTTTACCACCAAGCAAGTAGGGAGAGGAGAGCTATCTCTTCTGAATTTTTATATTTTCCACCACTTACAAGTAGATTAGTTACAGAGGCAAGATGATGTGCTATGCTTCAGGAGAATAAAGTAAAGAAGACATACATTGGTTATCTCTAAATTTAGATGAGGCACTATAAAAAGGTTCTTAAGCAGCAGTGAGGGGTGAAATTCTAGAAAAGCCAGCCAAGCACACAAGAGGGAACAGGGGATTTGAGATATTTTTAGATGTCAATTGCTATATTTATTGATGGGATTGTACAACAGAATGAACAGTTTCTGAAGCTGGGAAATGAGGCCTTAATGCCATGCTTCAGGGCCCATTTTTGTTTCCATTAAAGACAGTGAGAATCATTTTCTCTCTTCTATGCCTCGTAACTTAGCTTTTTGACGTCATTTTTAGTCTTCCCATAAATTACTGTCTGCGCATAGGCAAAGTGTTCAGGTGTTTAGCAGTGTCATTGAAATCCTGAAGTGCCTAATGGATGGGTCCTGCTTAGCCTTAAACCATCAGAAAGATTAGGGCAGAAGAAAATGCATCCCCAGATAAGATCTGAAGCGTTGTATCTTGTTTTGCTTTTTCTGTGGGATTCCTCTGTGAGATCACTTGCAACTTTTATTTATTTATCTAACTTTCTGTTGTTGCAGAGGACTAAAATACTGCTTATGCTCTTGGTTTTCTTTCTTGTCTGCATGTGAATTTTATATCTTTTTTTTTTTTCATTTTGCTACAGTTTGATTGTTCCAGATTATAGGAAAAATATGGTATTTGTACCAAAGGTGGAACTGAATGCAGTCAACCTTCCAGTGGTCCCTTTCAGTCTTGCGTTCCTAAGCTCAACCTCTTCAAAGGCTGCAGTAATTACATCTTCAGATGGAAAAGGGAGAGAAGGAATTGTTGATTTGTAATGCTCTAGATTCAGGTTTTATATGTGTATTCCCCACTTGGCATACAATAAGCTGGAGAGTTGAATGTTCAGAGCTCAGACTTTCAGCCTATTTTGTGTGTGCATGCCTTTGCAAATTTTGTAACTACCCAGAGGAGTCGAGCAGAGATAAATGAGCTTGCTAACCCTCAGCCCAGAATGTCTACATGATCAGGGTCAACATGCTGTCAGCCCTGGTAGTGCAGGGAGACTACTGGGGCCAGCTATTGTACAGTAGCATGAGTGTTGTTTTTTCTTTGCAGTGATTCTATCAGTCTGACTGTCAAGACCTAGCTAGCCAGAGAAGCCGTTAACACCATGCTGGAACATATGGAGTAGCAACTCTGAGGCAGAAATGGCGTGACGGGAGACAAGAGGGGGCAGTGCCAAGTTAGCCAGCATCTCGAGTCCCTATTGCAGCTGAATTGTATTAGATATATAGGCTTTTCATGACTATGAGAGTTGGTACTTCTCCTTGTCTGCAGGAGTTAGTGTACCTCCAAACTAAGTCAACTCCATTTATTTGAATTCCTCTCTTCTCTCCTGAAGCTGCTGCCTTGTATTCCTCCCTACCTGTGGAGACACACAAACATGCTCTGGTGATGTACTCTAGAACATGCTGTTGTGGACAGACAATGTCAAATATGCTTTGTGAGCCCTGGCATGTAGGGCACTGACTAATTTTGGGGTGAGGAAGTAGTCTTTTTAGGTTGTCCGCCTACTTTAAGTTAAAAACATTTTTCCATACCTTGAGGAATTCTTTTTACTGTGTTCTTAACAATATATGTGAAAATGATGTAGCTTTATTTCTTATTTTAACTAAGATTTTCTTAGCAGAAGGTCAGTAGCACATACAGGTTTTCATAAAACATTTGTAGAACAAGAAACAGTACTTGTAAATACTGATACTGTTAGATATTAGGGGTACCTAGAAGGAAGCATTGTAATCTCAAGCCAATGAGACCCTGAATTTTTTTTTAATTATTTTTTTTTTTCCCCAACCCTAAGCCAGCTAGCTCCTCCTACTAAGTGCATCTCAAACATTTCACCTTGGGTTGTGTAAAGTGACTGATTGCTCACAGTGACACTGCAGAAATGAAAGATTCCTATATTTCCATTGCATGTGCTTACATATGGATAAGACCACAGGAGACATTCAAGATCTAGAGGAATTCTTTGAGACAAAATTTTAACATTCTTAAAAGGTCTGTCCAGACATCATACCTGAAATTTTCTAATTCTTTCAGTGAATCTTTTGCTATTCCAAATATACCGTGTTCTTCCACTACTCTTTTTCTTTTTTATTTAACAAATATAATTCCTTTAACCTTTGTTTATACATTATGCTTTTAGCATTTTGACTGCTCTTCACGATTCTAGTTTCTCTGTATCCTTAGAGAAGTCCAGCTGTCAGGTACATTTTTGTAGCTGTTGGCTTTCTTAGTGACAAATAGAAAGGCCATCTTTTACTAATAGTCTGCCTTCTTAGTCCCAGATGAAGCATGCCTTTGGATTAAGTACTGAATTACGATATTTGTTTTAGTTTTATTTTGTTCACTAATGAATGAATTATAATTCTTATGAATATTGTTTTACTATTACTTTGTCAGGTTGTTCCCTATTCTGTGCCAAGCCAAAAGCTGAAAAATTTTGATGCCACTTATCCAATTTAAAATTTTCTTTATGGATCACTTCTGGCTGTATTCTCATTAATTAAGAATAGTCAGTATTACGCTTCACTGAAAGAGATCGGTTGCAACATACCTAGACTATGAGGAGCTTACTACCTCTTCAAACAGTTCAAGAGATTTTTCTGCATTTTTAAGTATGAAAAATTATCTTGAAAGTCTGATGAGGCAGCTATCTTCAAGAAGCTATGTTACAGAATGAATTGTTGTATCACTGTTCCAAAAAGTGTTTTATGTGTCATTTAGACCAGTGGCTGGTACAGGCAATAGGTAATGAGTATTATATTAATGACCTCATTTGACAGTCTGGCTCCATAATCTTTGTTTCACTGACTTGTCCTTTTTAGGCCAACAGTTATGCCCTCATCTGGAAAAATTAGACTAATGCAATTTTTCAAAAGCTGTTAACAAGACTTCTAATATTAAGATGGCTGTATATCCTAATTAACTAGGATGTGCTATCTAGAGACTAGCCACCTTGTGTTATGGCCATGAAATGAGGTAGAGTTAGGCTGTATTCTTGAGTTGCAGAGCTCAGAGGAAAGCCTGTGCACTTCAAGAAGCATGGAGCTTCGCTCAGTAGATGTCGCTCTTGTCACTGACTCTCTACCAGCATCTTCTGGAGTGGTGTCTACACTGAAGCTTTTTAAAGTTTGTAGAAATATAACAAAGCATTGCCCACTTGCAATTTTTAAATATATTTAGCTTCATGATTGTTTCTTCTTGAAGATTCTCGCAGAGAGTGGGGATCTTCATATTCATCTGCTTTTTCTGACTTCATCGCATCCAGGAAATAAAATACACCATCTAGAAGATCCAATTAAATATTTTTCCTGCCTGTTCAAGCCCATCTTTCTTTAAGGAAAGTTCTGTTCTGTTTGTGACTTGAGGTAGCTTTGATGAGTATTATTTGATAGTCAGAAACTATGGCTATAGTGACTACAAAACCTGGATATGGAGTCTTAACATGACGCAGCCCATATATTCTTCCATTTAAACTACTATATATAACTCTTAAGTTAAGCTCAAACATGGAAAAAATACTAAAATCGTTAAACCATGTCACTGAGTTCCATACATAAAAGCCATTTTGACTTTCTTAGAACTCCACAAAGTCCTCTGCAGTCCTTGGATTTCCTAAATTCATAGCATGATTCTCTTACATCCTTCAAGATAACAACAGGAATACAGAATTTTTAGAGTGAAACTTGTCACTGATGTTTTTAGCCTAAGCCAAAGAATGAATGAAGTTTAAACATCTTTTTCACTGAAGATTTGTTTCAAAGTAAGTATTTTCTAACATCCAATAATCCAATTGGTACAAAGTCCCTAGAAACAGCAGGACTGTATCTTTTAATTCTAGGTATGTGTGACTTTCAAAAATATATTCTGAAATGAGCTAAATTCCTTGGGTTGTACTATGATAAGAGAAGTTAACAAATACTCCTTGCTCTGTTACTGGTGTATTTCTTTTGAATTCTTGTTAAATAAAAGTTGCATTAGCAGATTTGTGTGGAAGCATTAGCATTTAGATGTGCACCAACATTCAGGCAGTCTAAGACAGCAGTGTATCATGATTTGTTTTTACAAAGATGTATGTACTGTACCTTGTACATGAGCAATTGGTGGCATGATTAAGTTTAGTCCTAAACTTTAAAAGCTTTGGCAGAGATGTTTTGATGAACTGAGACAAAAGGTCTGCCTCACTGCAACTCTGCCCTGCCACTAGATTCCAATAAATCTAGTCATACATCCTCCTATCTCCTTTTCTTCCCAAACATTATTTAAAAAGTAATTTTCTCTACTAATTCAGTGAGTTGAAGTCTTTTAAATCTATTATTATATAAATGAGTAGATACTGTCTCATCACTTGGTGACCAGAAGACCAAAGTATCTTAAAAAACAATGTTTCTAACAAATTATGAAAAAAAAACCCCAAAGTTGAACTCTATGTTCATATCTATGTGGGGAAAAAAACCCCAAACCTAAAACCAACAAAAACCCACAAACCCACTATTCGTCAAAGAAGATTATATACTCTATTAAACAATATTCCATATTATTGGAGAATGCATTACTGGGTAATGTCGTACCATATTTAACGTAGCCTAAATGCAGCCTCCCTGTTAGCATTTCAGCTTTCTCTCCTACTTGTGCTTTGAAATCATTCATTGTCACTTTAGTGCTCTTTAATGGTTTCTAATCAAACATGGAAAAGAAACCCTAACAAAGAAAAATCCTCAGTTCATTCTTCATTCAGTGCTTAGATTTGTATAGGAAAGGGGGAGGATGGTTGATTTACACTCATTAACTCGTCATAATTTTTTACATGATGTTTTAGGTAGAATGAATAGAACTTTTTATGCTGCATTTTGGTTTTCCATGTGAAATGCCTAGAATTGTCATGTTAATTTGCACAGCCAAGTCTTTTCATTCAATCCATTTATATTTTGGCACACATATCTTTGGTTTTTTCCCCTTTTTTATTATTTATATTATTAAATCTTTTTGAATTAATGTTGCTTAATAATAAATCATTTTAATAAAATTTATTATAAGTATATAGCTATACATCTCTGAAGAGTTGCAGTGTATGTACATAAACTTGGTGAAGTACAAATATTTTTGTGTTTTGCAAATGGATCTTGCATATCATCTTCTGTATGTTGTATACTGCTGCTTATGTCTTTGTGAAGGATTTTTTCTCGGTACCTTCTAAAATATAATTTATCTAAAAATAAGATTAATCAAAGAAATTAAAAACTATCTGGTTATTATTTTAAGGAGGTAGACAAGATTTTTTTAAAAACTTTATTTTCACTTCTTAATGCTTTCAAAAACTGCAAGATGATAGGTGCAGAGTTATTCAAAGGTTTAAGGTCAAGCTAGTATTTCCTGTTTGTATCTGAGACAGAGAAAAGGTCGGCCATTTAAAATTGTTTCAAAATTTTTACAGTACACTGTTATTTTAAGGTAGATGGATGAAAAAGACAGGAAAAAAGCTCAGAACAAGTTGTACTGATTTCTTGAACCACAGAAAAACAATTCATACTTTGCATTTAGACAGCTGTTCCAAAGTTTTTTCAAAGTTTAACAAGTGATTTTTCATATTAGGGTCCTTGGACTTCCTGGGAGCAGTTGTTTTCTGGGAACACATACAGTTTCTAAGAGAATATGTAGTGAGCAATCCAGAATAGGCTATGGTGTACAGTATTTATGTAGAGAGAATCTCTAGTGCATCCAATAAGAAAGTTTGAAAAATGCTGATCTGATACCATTTTTTAAAAAAAGTGTTTTAATGCAATTTCTCAGAAGTTGCTACATAGATACTCTGCAGGAGCCCTGACCAGCTGCACAGAAGGTAGAAATGCACCTGACGTTCTGGCACTGCCTTTGTTTGCCAAAAATATGATGCAAAGTCACTAGCATTTGAAAAGCCTAACAGGAGATCTTTGGCAACAACCCAAAACAAGTGTCTTAGTTAGGCATGTGTTTATATGCCTTGTGAAAACATGCTGAGATTGTTTCCTACTAGTGAATTAGTGTCTTATCAGGAAATATTGTCAGTGTTGTGTAACATTTTAGTGTAGTCCTTCTTTCTTCCCTTCCACCTTTGTGTTTCAGTTCACGTGACTGGACTTTGTACCCATTTACTGATAGTAACTGCACAGCCATCTTGTTTGAAAACTAGAGGCAGAAACTGAAACAATTCCGTGCCGCAAGGTAAAATGCCCCTCTTCTCCAAAGTCTGTCGTGTATATGAAGTTTCACTGTAAACATTGAGGTCATATATAGTTGGAGTTCCTATTCTTTCACAGCTCAAAGCAAATTTTTCATGACAGGACATTAGTAATTACAAGACGTAATAGCATGTACAGTGTTGTCTTTCCTCATTCACTTAATACAATGTATTTTGTATAAGAAAGGAGACTAAAAGGATGCTAATGCTGTCTACTGTTGTGTGTTAAGATATTATCACCTGTAGTGGGAGATTATTTTGCAAGAAAATGAACTTCATTATTAAGAGTTACAGTGGAGTAGAACATTCCCTGCCGGCAACAGGTTAAAAAGTGTGTAAGATTTACTTGAATTGTGAAAGCATTTTGAACAAAAAAGAAAGTGTGGTGTTTGTGACCTAAAACATTTTCCAGCTGTGCAACTGTGGCTTTTTTCTTACCACTTAAGATCTAGTTGTTTAAAAAGTAATGTTAAAAGTGTATGTAATTTTGATTATGGACTGTTTCAGGAATCAAATGGAAATTAATTGTTAAATAGTTTTGGAGGGGAGTAGGTTCTGAAATAAGGTTTAGTTTTGAAGTAACTCTGGTTTGTGTTCAGTGTATGTAATCTGACAAAATCTGTTTTGATTCAAAGGTGGAAGCCTGCAAAATTTAACTGTAACTTCTTAAGTGATACTAAATAAATCTAATCTCTTCCTTTGTGATCTCATACACAACCAACCTGCTGACTGAGGGTAAAGACAGCTACTGAGGGAACAGTAACTGTAAGAGGAATCTCTGAGATAGAATGGAAAGGAATAATAATAGAGAAAGAGACACGGTAAGAAAAAAAAATCATCACTACTGAATAGGTTGTCCCTGCCAGGCTTGTACAGAAAGACTACATTTGGACAACCACACTGAGACAAGAAGAAGGAAAATGAAAGAGGAAAAGTCTATTTAACCAAAACAAGTGTTGAACAGAATCTGTCCACAGGTATTGTGTGTTATGCACTTTTGTAATGACTCATTAATAATATGGATTCCATACATCCGGTTTTCTAACAAACATATTATTTTGCTTCTGTCCTTAGGGTCTTTAGGTGGATTTTAGTAAGGGCAGACCCATATTTAGGTGTTAAATCCCTGTCAGGCCAGCAGCTGAGGCTCTTTTAATACCAGGAGAGTCACAATTGCCAGTAGGAAGCACTGTATACTACTGCCTGGCAGAAGAGCCTATGCTGCGGGGAAGAGGAGTCTTGGAGGAAGCAAGTAGAAAGACGCAGCACCATCAACAGTAGTAATGGTAGGATGGTAGAAATAATAGCAGTAGCTGGGCAAGCAGAATTGGAGGAGTTGTGGAGCTGCATCCAAGAGGTATGAGTTTAGATTGATGGCATGTTAATATGGGATTCTTGAGTAGGAAGGGATTTGGAATAGGGTAGGGCATGTTTTATAAAGATTAGAATTGCAGAAGAGTTTGTGGGGTGTCGTCTTGATTATATGAGAGGAAATTTGGGGATGTGGAGGAATGAAGTAAAGTAAGTTTAGGATGAGAAGAGGGATAGGAGGAAGACAAGACATTCGAGATCAGTTAAGTGCTTAGTAAGAATTGTGGCTATGGCAGTCTGCTGTGAAAATAAAAGTCTGAATTGCTTCAGGTTCACAATAGTGATCTTGGATTTTTTACTGGACAAAACTTTTGAATTAAAAAATAATATTGTAAAAATGGCTTAATCTATTTTCTATCATGCAAAAAAATCAGATGATCAGCCATACTCAAAATTTTAGAGCACAAAGATCAGACAAACCTGTTTTCTTCCGATGTTGTCTTAAACTGGCCAGACTGGTGGTTATATGGTGGTGTATGTGAACATGCTTTGTTCAGGAATCCCTAGTGTTACAAAATGTATTTAATTAGATGTCAAAGTCAGTAAACTAGAAAGCTACTTTATCCTTTTTTGGTTGTTGTTGTTGTTGATAATGTTTATATCCTGCATTGCTGACAGAACTGGCAACTATGATGAAGAAAATTAGAAGCTGTTGACAAGGATTAGTCATTTACGAAAGTTACTCTTAGCTATATAAGAAGTGTCAGGTTTCCAGTTCATTTAAGATACTACAGTAGACAACTGGATATGTTGTCTACTTTATCCATTGTCTATAAACAGCAGTAAAATATTAGTCCTGAAAAATGCATGTTGGACAGAGGGAGTGATACGTTCTTTTTCACTGATGAACAGAATCCATTCTTTAAAAATGTAAAGTTAGGCCATACCTGAAGGCACAGAGGGAAAGAAAATGTCCTTTCTTAAAAACATATGTAAAGATACTCTATACGATTGAAAAACATGTTAGTTGTTTCAAACATACTTGCCACATGTTCCAGTCCGGGCCAAAAGATAATGAGACCACTGGACCTATTATTTAGAAACTGTTAAAATGCTCAAATGAGGTTAATAATGCTGTACCACAAGAAAATGTGTACTGCAAGAAAATGGAAAATATGCATTTTTGGAATATTTTTGAAAAGGCATACAAAATAAGGTGAAAATGAAGTGAATTACTATAGTCTTGAGCTAAGGATAATTTTAATTTATTTTGTCCTGTTGGGATTTTGCCTCCTAGCTCCTGTGTGTGAAGGGATGGTGTTCTGATTTAACAGCAAGAATTTACATGTTCCCTCGAGTCCCTGTGAAAGAGAGAAAGAAATAGAGAAAAGAAAGAAAAGAGGAGGGAGAGGGAAGGAGCAAGAGTTTTCTACTCACACAGGGCAGAAGGAGCCTTAATACCTTGTGGCTTAAATTGATGGTTTTTTCCTGTATTGCTATTATACAATATATGTATTTCTGCACTGTTTGAGATGTGTTGTTTTCTGCCAGATTCAAAGGACCCACTTAGCCTCTCCTTGTATTTTAGGCAGATGTTTTTAGTCTTAGAATTACTGGCTGATTCAGATATCCTTCATTCTAATTCTTGCCTAATCCTATGATGTTTAAATTCTGTCCCTAAAAATATTTCACCAAGCTAAGTGTGTTCACGATTCTGATTTTTACTTTTTTCTTGATGGGGGAGCAAGTCAGCTATTCCTTTGTATACTTCCTGAAATTGGTAAAGTATTAAATCTTTGGAATTGAAATTAAAAGTTGGCTAAAGTTTATGCCTTATTTTGTAAATGTCTTTGCCCTTTGGCTTGCACATTTTTTAGAAGATTCTGATCTATGTAGTCTGCAATCAGGCAAACTCATATAACCACTGTGCAGCTCAAAATCCTTCTTTTACTAATTGTACAAGTATTCTTTGTAGGGTAAATATTTTCCTGTTTTGTAAGACCTCCTAATTTCATGATCCATGCCGTCTGTTTTCCAGTAATTGTATTTGGTTTAAAAGCTCTTTTGTGCTTTTAATGTTTACAGTGAATAATGCTAGTGGAATATCTCTGCATTAGAGCTGGTTAGAAAATGGCTTACCATCTTACTATTTATTTTATGTATACATGTTTCTATTTATTTTATGTATACATGTTTCTATTTATTTTATGTATACATGTTTCTGAATCTTTTTTAATCCGATGTTAATTGGGGCAAAATACAAATTATGAATGGATAATTCTATTATCTTTGTTCTAATTTTGCATTAGATCTTAAAAAAAATGGGGGATTTGAGGAGTAATCTCTTACCTCTGCTTAAAATAACAGAGTAAAATTATCTCTCTGCCCAAAAGAACAACAAAAGTGGTTTGGTTTCACCTTGTAAATGCTAAAGAGGCTGTTTTTCTAGGTGTCAAAATGAAGGAGTACAATGTTACTTTTGAATTGTGACATTTTATAAAAGCTTTTTTAGCTTTAAAATTTATTTTATTTTTCCCACTAGAAATAATTTTTTGTCAAAAAGATTCCAATTTTTCATGACATATTTATGACTATTTGCAAAACAAGGACATATTATTCCTGGAATATGAGTTGTATGACAGAAGTAGCAAAACCATTTTCCTTTGTTTTAGAAACTGTAGAGAAGGAATTTGTTCTTCAACAAGTAGTTACACTAACTTTAAATGTCTGTTATGCAAATGAAGAGAAAGGAGAAGCTGTTCTTTTATGTCTTGTGAGCCTTCTGCTTACACCAGCAAAACCATAAGTCAGTTGATCTCAAATTGAATTATTTTTTACTTAAAAACCTTTTCCATTTCTATTCCTGGTAGAAGGTTCACATTTAGAATCTGGATGGATTGGATCACAGTATAGAAACTCTTGGCTAATGGGAATCAATGAAAGTAATTTGCCATTGGATCCGTTCATCCCTTTTCATTTTAAATGTGGTGGGTTGGCACTGGCTAATAGCCAAGCACCCACACAGATGCTTTCTCACTTCCTCCCATCCCCAGTGAGATGCCGGAGAAAATAGGAGGAACAGAAGTGAGAAGACTCATGAGTTTAAATCAAGACAGAGAAAGCACTTACCAGGTACTGTCGTGGGCAGAATGGCTGGGGAATTCAACTAAATATATTGCCAGGTAGCATAAAAATTTAATTACTGATTTGGATATTGGGAAATGGCTAAAAAGTCAAACATTTAAACATGCAGGTAAAACACCTTTCCTCCCACTTTCCCTGGCTCATCTTCAGATTCCTCTTCTCCACTTCCCTAGTCTTCACACTTTCACTCCTGACATCTTGTCCTGATGTGTTACTGCTACAGGTTGCACTCAGTCCCTTCATTGAGGCAATGGGTGGCACAAGAGGGCAAAGGCAGTGCTTAGCCATTTTCCTCTGCCGCTCATTGTTGCTCACTTTCTTCCTACCCTCTGGCATGGGCCCTCTATGGGCTGCAGTCCTTTTGGGCATGTACCTGCTCCATTGTGGAGCATCTCCTACTCTATTGTGGAGCATCTCCTACTACTCTGGTCTTGTTGTTCCCTCCTCCTCCTCTCTCTCTGCCCTCCACCACTTTTCTCTCTGTGTTCCTTCCCCCCCAGTATTTTTTTCCCTTTCTTAAATATGTTTCACCTAGGTGCCGCCAGCTTGCCTCATGGGCTTAGCTGTGTCCTGCAGTGCATCCATTGCAGAGCTGGCTGGAACAAACTGTGTTCAACACAGGGCAGACCTCTCACTGAGGTCCCTCTGCAGCCCCTCCCACTGCCAACACATTGGCACCTGCATCCAATATTTTACCATGAAAAAGTGGTGTTGGTTTCTGTAGCTCTGTCAACAGAGATAATCTGAATGCAGATACAAGTGATGTTTTGTTTTGATAAACATGGGAGGTGTGGTTTTTTCCTTATACTCTAATGCATTTTCTAATACATGTTCTTTCTAATAGTGTCCCTGGGAAAGTATGCAAATGTTGGATGTAAGTAAGAGTCCAGACACAGCCATTTCCTCTTGATTAGTTTATGTGCCTTCCAGTATAGTCAGTCTCTGCAGTGAGACAAATGGAACAGCTCCTTGTGGATAAACAAGAGGGCTGCTTGCAGTACCCCTTTCCCCATCAATGATCTGATTGTATCTATATCATATGATAAGCACATCATTGCTTGCTCTTCTACCTCTTACGTGACGGGACAAGCATGCATCACTGTCCCATGATGAGCATGAATGTGTCCCTGTGGAGTGATGGAGATCAGGGGAACATGTGTGACACTTAAGCATATGTGTAGGGGCATTCCAGAGACATGACCAAAAGGAACACTATCCATGTGAATCTCTGGACAGTGCCCATGAACATTAACAGATTTGTTCTTGTCATATGTCAGGAGCTAAAGTTGTTGTTTGATTTTGGTTTTTTGCTTTGTCAAGGACCTCATGAAAGAAGGTAATAGGATCTAGAAGGCTGTGAACTACAGTCAGGCTGAGCTCACAGTCTGTTGGTTGGTCACCTCATGACAACAGCTTCACTGAAATATTATCTGGCTTGAGTAACAGTGAGGAATGTAATTTCTCTTCTGTCAGAACTCTGTCAGAGAGAAAGTTTATTTGTCTGATCAGACTTGTGATTGTAACCTGAATACAGGGTTGACTATAGCTGATTTCAATCAGAGCATTATCAATATTCCTGTAAAATAATCCTTGCTGTTGGATGTAATCACTCATATCAAATATCTTTTGTATGAGAGTAACGAAAGAATAAAATATTTAAGATGGAATATTCATCAGATTGCTATGCAATCTGGAAAGGAAAAATACTTACATGCATCCCTTGGAGCAAAATTTTGCAACTAAAACTCGTGAAGAGTTCTCCCTTGTTCTCAGATTTTGGTGGAATTTCACAGTAAGGTACTGTTACACCAGTAAGGTTGGTAGAGCAGGTTATACTAATTGAAAAATGTAGTGGTTGTATATTAATTACACAAGGTTGTTTTTTCATATATTATGTTGAGCGCACACAAGCAACCCACTATCGAGGTGGGATTTATTTCATGTAACTTTATTCCTTTTGCATACATCTAGTGTAAAACTAGATGTTTAGGCTCTCCTTCTAGTGTGTAGGAAAAGATCACGAACATCACTTCCAACATTTCATTATACTAATCCTAAGAAGAGATGAATCATCCTTTTAAGGTTCCTGTCTCTTCCTATTAATTAGAGAGGAAGCCTAGATAATTAGCTCCGACTATATGCATATCTTTAAGATGAATACATTTAGATGGATTGGTTTGCACCATGAGTGCACCTGGTTGATATGGGCCATCTAGGCATTTAACTTATGTATGGGTAAAAATCAATATTGGCCGAATGCAGTCTTTTCTGAATTTTTGTATCTGGTACAATCAGCTGTATTGAAAGCTCTTGAGTGGTATCATAATGCAAGTACTAGTAACAATAGAGCTGTTTTAAAAATAATAATCCTACACTTTGAGGACAAATTAACGCAAGTACAACCTCTCTTTTCTTTAAATGGAACATCCTTTGGGAAATAGTGTAACATACTAAATCATTTTATTGATGTGCTATTTGCTAGCTTCATGTAGCAAAGAAAAATTAACTGGCCATTTCACTGCAATTTCTCTGGTAAACCACTTTGGATAGGAAAGTGGTTGTAGGCAAATGCAATAATACTGTACTATAGAATCCAAAGCTTTCATCTTGACAGGCTCCAGAGGATGCCACTGAATAATTCAGGGAAGAGAGATGGGGTGAGAGTTTTGTTTGGTTTGAGGTGTTTTTTTTCCCCACTATTAGGTTTCATGTTTTCCTCAGATAGGCATTCGAAAACTACCATTTCAGTGAAAAATGCTTAGAATCTGCTTTCAAATTGAATTAAATTAAAATCTATTGTTAAGTGGTTGGCCATTTGTCTTACTGTCCTTCCAAAGACTTAGAGCAGAACTTCTATCTCAAAGTTCACATCTGTGCACTATCCCTGCAAAGGCAATGTATTGGTGGAGTTGATTGCCTTAGTTCATTGTTATGTGTAATTAGAATCTTGTTTTTAAACATTTTGTGGACTATTACATTGAATATGAATGGAATCTCAGAACAGACCAGTTTGGTTATAGTTGAGTGAAGGTAAAAAGACTGTAACTAGTCACTGAAACAAAGCTATGGTTTATATGTTGGAACAATTCAAATTGACACAAACTCTTGTGTTAACTCAATGTGTAAGAATCACAGCTTGCTTATCATAAAAATGGAAGTACAAAGAGTAAGTCACACTAGTTATTCTTCCACGTGTCCATTTGACACTCTTGAAAGAGGAACTATCAAAAACAGTCATTTCACACATAAAAAACCCTGATTCAACTGCTTTCAAAACTATTAAGCAAGCTAGGTATCATGGACAAGTTTAGTTAATCCCTCAAAGTAAGCAAGTGCCGTATTACATTGGATAATAATAGCATTATAAAGTTCTTCTTCTGATAGACATACACATTAAGACTTAATAATAGCTTATGTCAGCAGCTTTACATATCAGTCAGAATAATGTAGTTTTTACTGAAGTTGATATGGATTTCAGAAATGAAGATTTTTCATCTTTCTCATCTAATGATAGTTTTATATTTGTGCTAAACACAAAATGTATGCAGAGCGATGCAGACCCAAACTCCATGTGAAGCAGTAAGCTATAAAGACAGAGTAGAACTGCATCCTTCATAAATGCCCATGCGATTTAGTAATGTGCATTCACTGAATCTGTAAGATGTCATTTAATTGTTTAGAACACTTGTTTCTGGTTTCCAGGAAGTGACATGACACAGTCACTAGTAGTTCCTCATAATCAGTTTTGTTTGCTTGTTTGTTTTTTAAACAAAAATACTTTTCTCTCTCAACATGATGTATAATTGGCAGATAGGATGACTACCTGTGTTATCTTGTGGTTATTTTTATTTATATTGTTAATCAGAGCCCATATTAAAAATTAAATTTCTAATGAGCATTTGACTAACATAAGGAATGTGGTGAAACAGTAAGCTTAGTAAAGAGTATATGTTTTAGTACATGTATATAATTATACAGGGTTTTCATTACAAATAAAGTGATGGCATTCATATCACAAAAGATACTCTTATCTTCCATTCAGGTTATCATTTCCTACCAGAAATAATACTTATTAATGCTGCCATTAAGCTATGTAATTTAGTTAAAATTAAACTAGCAAATTTTTGAGACCATTTTAAAAAGATACCTAAATTGAATTTAAATCTGATGGATAGTGCATGTCTTTATTTCTGCTTGATTCAGATCCAATAATTGATCATGCTTGAACAAGAAACGTGATTATTTGTTCTGATGTTTTTCTCAGCTCATGTTACATGAAATTTCTGTCTTAGAATGAGACAAATTTAATAAATTTAATAAATAAAATAAATAGAGATTTTAATTTATGTACATAGTTACCTGAAGATGCATATTGAAATCTAATGACACTTTTCAAAAAAGTATTCTGTCTTTACAGGTAGAGATAACAGTTGATAGATGCAGACAGACCCAACCCTCTTTGCCCACATTGTGAGAGGTCTGAATGCAAATCAATTCCAACCTGGGAAACAAATAGTCTTCCTAATCTGGCACTGAATCTGAAGTACCTAACCAATAAGTAGGATGGAAGATTCCTGTGTCACTTAAACTTTTCCAGAAAAAAAATCAAACCAACAACTAATAAGCATGTCAAATGTACCTAGACCTGAGGAAGGGGGAGGAGCATGTCTGGCTCTGAGGGCTGGAGAGGATTCTGAGAAGGTATTTTACCAGGAAGGAAGAGAAATAACAAAATATTGAAAAATCAGCATTAAGAAATAGTCTGTTAACACTTTAAAAATAATTATTATTATCCATCATATTACTGAGATAGAGTTATTGGTGATCAATTAGGATGCCATAATTGACTTCTTGCATGGACTTAGCTTGTGGCAAATGCAAAATAATGTTTATCTAAATTAATTAACATTGTCTAAATGAAAGTGTGTGGTTTCATTTCTCTTTTCAGTCACATGACGTAAAAGATGCAACAGATGTAACTGACTTGTAAGAAAGGAATTAATTGAGAGATCTGAACATATCAAGCTGGTATCAGAAAATTACTAATAGTATCTAATATTACTTTACTATTTGTTACAATTTAAAAACATTTGTTTCTCATAAAGCTGAGGAATTTTCTCTTTGCACAATCTTATGGAGGGGAGGGTTGTCTTCTATTTTGTTTGCATTGTAATTTTTATGACTCTTAGGGAAATTTTTGGAGTTCTGGAATTCAGTTAAGCAAGGTAAATTCTTTTTTCTTCCCCCCCCAGCTTAAGAATAGCACAGCATTTTTTAATGATGTGAATAGCTTTAAATGTTGCTTACTTCATTAGAAAATACTATACCGTCAAGGATAAAGTTTATTAAGCATTTTCTCAAAGGATTTTGTTACATTAAATGAATAGTTTGAATTTCTTAATCAAACTGAATGAGAATGCTGGGATGATTCAGTTGGGATGAGGGGTTTGAAAGAGTTTCATATCATTGTTCTTGCAAAAGATGCTTGTGTCTGTAGTAATCAAGATAAGGATGAAACAAGTAGACATGTCTTGATCCAATTACCCTGGGGGGGGGGGGGGGGGGGGGGGGGAAGACAGTAGTGACCTCGGTGGATGCAGAGTCACCACATCTCAGCAGCTGCTTCCAATTAGCAGATCGCTCAGCGCTGGCTGGACTGGTCCGGGCTGGGCCCGTGTAATGTGAGCCAGGCTGCCCTGCTCCCTCCCGTCCCTCCCCACCAGCGGGCACCCAGCTCCCCGGTGGTGGAACAGGGCAG
>WTSP01010914.1:29679-40291 GCA_025331215.1 Actenoides lindsayi
TGGTGGGGCGGGCCCAATCAATGGGCCCTAAAGGGGGCCTAGTGCCGGGTCCTCCACTGGGGCCAAAAAACCCCCGGGCCGGGCTAGGGGGTGGGGGGGGGGGGGGGTGTGGCTGGAAAGCTGCTTAGAAGAAAAGGACCTGAGGCTACTGATGGACAAGCAGCTGAATAT
Source organism: Actenoides lindsayi (assembly GCA_025331215.1). NCBI lineage: Eukaryota > Metazoa > Chordata > Aves > Coraciiformes > Alcedinidae > Actenoides > Actenoides lindsayi. The sequence goes on from WTSP01010914.1 coordinate 29,851, forward strand.
GAACCAGTAGCATGCCCAAGTGGCCAAGAACACCAGTGGCATCCTGGCTTGTATTAGAAAGAGTGTGGCCAGCATGACAAGGGAGGTGATTGTTCCTCAGTACTCATCATTGGTGAGGCTGCAGCTCGAGTTCTGTGTTCAGTTTTGGGCACCTTAATACAAGAAAGACATTGAAGTGGTGGAGTGGGTCCAGAGAAAGGCAACTAAGCTGGTGAAGGGCCAAGAGAACAAGTCCTGTGAGGAGCAGCTGAGGGAATTGGGGCTATTTAATCTGAAGAAAAGGAAACTGAAAGGACACCTTTTTGCTCTCTGCACGTACCAGAAAGGACAGTTTAGTGAGGTGGGTGCTGGTCTCTTCTCACAAGTAACTAATGATAGAACAAGAAGGAATGGCCTCAGGCTGCACCGTGGGAGTTTTAGAGTGGACATTAGGAAAAATTTTTTCACTGAAAGGGTTGTCAGTCGTTGGAACAGGCTGCTCAGGAAGGTGGTTGAGTCACCATCCCTGGACGTGTTTAAAAGCCATATAGGTGTGGTGCTTGGGGATATGGCTTAGTGATGGACTTTTTACAGTAGGGTTAATGGTTGGACTTGATGATCTTAAAGGTCTTTTCCAGCCTTGATGATTCTATGATTCCTGGTGATGTCTCTGCACAGACTTGAAATCACTTTAAAATTCAGTTAAATTGTAGTCAGTTAATTTCTAAGATACTTCATTCATTTTTTTTAGATTTCTTTCATTCTGGAAAATTAAATACAGCTACTACTCTGTTTTTGAACAGTAACTTTGCTCAGTAAATGAAAAATTAATTTTCTCTCTTCATTAGTGGCTAAAGACTCCACACATATTCAAAATGACTAGTCTCTGTAGCTCCATACCTTCTAATTAAAACACAGGATGTGTTGTTTGCACCAGTTGAATTACTCCTTGGAATTGCTGTTTGTAAAACTCACAAAACCAGCTAGCTTGTGCCTTTGAAATGATGGTCTTGTTAGTAGCAGGAGTATATATTTTCGGGTTTTATTCAGAGAACATGAAACCTACAGCAAAACTGAGGGCCCTCAGTAATTCTGTGAATTAAATGTGACAGTCCTGTGAGCACCCTTGCAACTCCATATATAATGTCACCCAAATATATGTCACCCTTTTCAATGTCCCTATTACCATGGGCTTTGAGACCCTCACAGTCTGAACAGTGGAGTAGGAGCACAAGATACAGCAGCAGGATGTTCCCACCCTGTGGGGTCAGCATGTTCTCTTGCAACATGCGTGAAGCAATCCACACTTGTTTATCCTTTCAGGGAAGAAAGGTAAATCTACTACACAGATTAAATGTCTGTACTGTGGCAGGTGCTACACAGCTTCATTAGTATGGTAATTTGATAAAGGGTTGGTTAGATTCTTCCTGCCAAGTAGAAATACACTTAGTGTTCCAGTCTTAAAGTCTGTGTATGTATTTTCCATGTCTGAAACAAAGTAGATTGCTTCCCATGGAGTAAACCAGGTAACAATCTGGTGCCACAGCGATAAGACTGGGATCTTTAGATGTTGCCAGCTGAAGTCTAAACCAGAACTGTTGTCACCAAAGTGAGGTCAATGACTCATAAAGCATAGGTTAAGCTGTAAAAGTCAGCTAATATAGTTATTAGTGTTTTATCTGTAAGTGAACAAGCACTAAAAGAGTTAAAATCCTCTTTCTACCTATACTTTCTGACAGAATGGCAATAATGAAGGTTGGGAATTAGAAGTCCCAGTCTGTGTTGGTTGATCCCCACTATTTTGATCTCACTTCTGTCCGTCCCCCGTCTTATCTGCCTAGGCTCTTTCCAATCAGTTCTCTTCTTCTGCCTTAATCATAACTGCTCATCTCTTTCATCCCAGACACTCCCTGTTCCCTCACATCTTTTTTCTCAATTTGTTTTCCTATCCACTGTCATACTATGCCTTCCAGTTTCTTAAACCCTCTACCATCTCTCCTCATTTCAACCTGCAATTCTCATTCCAGCTCAGTCTTAAGCTTCACTTCTTGCTCTTTATTCAAGTCAGAGCAAGCTCTTACAGTTCTGACTACTTTGTCTTCTCTACAGATACTTTTACCCACCACACCTCACTGATTTATGAATCTGTCTCCCTTGATGTACCTTGTGTGTCTTTATACTAGCTCTTCCAGTTCCAGCTTCTTTATCTTCTTTCCAGTTACTTTTATCTACCATAACTCACTGATTTACAAGGTTTTCTTTCTTGACCTGCTGTCCCCGTTCTCTCTGGAAATTCTTGTTTCTAGCTCCTTTTCATACTCTTTCACTTTCAGATTTCTACCTCAGTCTTGCTTTCCTCCAGATTTCCTTCTTGTCCCAGCATAATCCACAGTACGGGTATGACTCATGCCTCATCTGCATTTGAAAAAGACTGCCTGCATCCAGAAAAGATGGGAGTATTACTAGGGGCAAAAGAGAGAGAATCTCTGTTCTTTTTTGATGTGTAATACCTGGCACAGTCCATCACAGCCTAAAGGCACTCAATTACAGCCAGGGCATAGTCAGTGCAGTTTGAAACACGGATATGACAAGTCACTGTTGAGGTAAAATAACATTCATAGTATGCACATCTGCAAATATCTGCTTTTATCATAAAAGCATGTGAGTGTATGTAGTATTGTGCACAACATATTCTTCTTCTAGTTTTAAGTTGGATATAGCATGAGCTTTGTTTAAAGAACATTGTGATATGATATTGAATACTTTTACATAATTTTGCTATAGGCCCTGATATTTTAAATGTTTGTGAAGAGCTTTTACTTAAGCATTCATTTCAATAATTTGATAACGCATCTCTTCACCTCCTTTTCCATAATGCTTATTCCCATCAAGAAACTTGAACTGGATTTTTTTTTTTTTCCCTTGTTGAAGAGAAATTCAGTCATTTACTTTAACAGCAGAATTTATGAACTCTTTTTCTGCAGTTAACCTTGGAAATTTGGGTCCTAAATGATTTTAGTTTAAAAAAAAAAAAAGGAAAAAGGAAAAAAGGAAAAGCTTATTTGCTCGCATGATTTATTGCTCTATAGGGCATCTGTGCATGCAAAAGTATTGTCACTGAGGCTGTAACTCGTTCTTTGTTCATTTTTATTTAAAAGCTTCATCTGTGTAAAGGGATGGAAGGAAAAAAATTGCTGTTTACTAAAGGATTAATTTTTATTTTTTAAAATATATGAGAGAAACTAATGTAAAATAAAAAAAAAAAAAAAAGAGAAAAAGGAAAAAAGCCAAATAAGAACTTTTCTCTTTTACTATGCAATCCAGGGCAATAATAGGACTAAATCAGATTAACAGTCACATTTTTTTTCAAAGTATTTCTGTTATGCTTTTCCACCTGTTCTTACACACCAGGAAGAAGATGAGACTCCTTTTGTTTCTAATAATTTTCCAGTGTGCCATAAACAGTGTCAAAACACACAGTGCTTCAAATCCCAATTTCATTTTAATGATGGCTGATGATCTTGGTATTGGAGACCTGGGGTGTTACGGGAACAGAACCTTAAGGTATGATGATACATTTGGGGGAATCATAGCTTTATGTTTAATTTTTCTATGGATTTGTAAGCTTAAAAACCCCAAAACATTTACAGATTTGATTAGTTCTTTGTAAGTGATCAAAGTTAATAACTTCCAGAAAACAGAATATTCTAGTTTTGTTTTCTTTTCTTAATAAGAAGACTTATCTGATATATTTATCCTGCTGAAAAGTTTCATCATAAACAGAGAATTGAGCAACCAACCACGTAAGGGAAGATCTAGAGAAAAAAAGCATAATCAACAATTTTCTTTTAATATATACATGACAAATACTATGAATTAAACATATTTTGAAGCAGTCATGATTTGAGACAAGCTTGTCACTAACCAATAGGAAAAAAAGATTTTTTTCCTTCATTTATCCTCATGTTGTAGTCAATGCATTCATTAAAACAAATGTTAATACACCTGAGTAATGCAGAGGTAGTACCCAGTATGTTCCTTACTACTAGCTTAGGTACAACAGCTGTGTAAACAGCACAAGTTATACCTAGTCATTGTGTTTCAGTGGTGCAAAGTCTTTGATCAGGTTAAATAAAACATTCAAATTAAACCCACCATCCTGTCAAATGTTAAATACTCTTGTTCCTGCTGAAGTTAGTTAGAAGTAAAAATTCCTTGTAAGTCAAACAAAAAAAAATTAACCTCAAGATACAGCTTTGAGTTTTATGGGCTCAAAGAAGTTGCTTTAGAGTATGATGAAATTTTGTCATACTTCTTGTTAATGGGAGATGATATTATAGATAGCAAGGAAATCTGTTGGAAAATTAATGTTCCTGACTATTCAGACTTAGGTGATGGCAACACTAGTGTGCCTTGAGGTCGTGGTAATTAATCTCCCAGGTCAGGGACCTATTAGAGCATGCTGCAGCTTCTGGCCAGTGTGCATTCCTAGGTTTTTTCTGTAGAACCAAGGGCACAGGTTTTCTTCCTGAAAGAACCAATTGTCATCTACATGATGAGCTAGGTCACAGACAAGTTTCTTATGCAGATATCAAAACTTGGATGTGCTCTTGGGTCTAATATTGCAGACATAATCATGTCATCATATAAATGTCACTAGTGTAAAGCCTAACACAGAATCATAACTGTTGAATCTCCCCTAATAATGATGCCACTACACAACATTACCTCAACCCCAAAAAACACACTGGGGAAAGACTGACACCAAGTAGGGAGTAAGGAAACACAACCTTTCTCCAGTTTCTCCTCTTCCCATTGCTGTAGCAGAAAGGTTCTGTAAGTAGAAAAGTTCCAGTTCTGGGTCAAGGATTGCATTAAAATGGGTTGAAATACAGTATGTCCAGGTGTCACAGTTTCATACAGGCCATGAACAACAGATGAAAGTGGGGAAAAAGATTTTTGATGCAATGGCACAGTGTCTCTATCAGTTGTTCAGTGTTGACACTGATTATAAAAATATTTGACACTATAGTATTTAGAATTGCAACACCACCATAGGTTTCATAATTAACATACAGTAAGTCTTAATTTGATTTTCCTGATAATTTTTTGACTCGGATGATTTGATCTCACCATGCTTATTTCCAAATAATCATCTTTGTGTATTCTTTTTTTTTTTTTCTCCTGCTTATGTTTTTTTAGAACCCCTAATATTGACAGGCTAGCAGAGGAAGGAGTGACACTTACTCAGCATATAGCAGCATCCCCACTTTGTACTCCAAGCAGGGCAGCTTTCCTGACAGGACGATATGCTATCAGATCAGGTAAAATCCCATTACTTTATTTATGTATAAATATAATATTTTATTTGCAGTAAATTATGCATTTTTTTTACTATGGCCTTTCTTGATACCTTTGTCATTACTGTGTTAAGTACTCCAGTGACTAATGGAGCTCATCAGAGTTGGTCCGTGTTTGTAGTCTTCCATAGATATGGAGAATTTTCACATTTTAGAAGAGTTAACACAAAAATAAAGCTCTTTTAATGGGAAAAATATGGGGTTTTTTTTAAATGCTGAGATAAAAATAGGGTTGTGGTTATTTATTAAGGAGCAGAAAAATTCCATCAACTCCCTCCACTGTCCAAATGACCCTGGGGTCTTTGCCTGCCTTACCAGTTGCATTCAGGCAGTGCCCAGGTGGGCAGTCTGAGTGCTGAACATCGCAGAGATGCATCTAGAAAGACACAGTGGAAGAACTCCATGTAAATCCTTCTGCCTAGACATTTCTGTTTCTACAAAACCTTTTGGTTTAGACAAATGATTATTTTTTTAGTGGTAAGGTGGAGGGAAGGAAGGGAAAGAGGATGAACAGTTCATTAAGGTATTCTAAGCAGCCCTTAAAACTGAGAAGAAGAAAGCAAAAAATCTTTCTAAGTATTTTTGTTCCATATCTACCCATACACAGTGTTAACTGTATTATGAATACATGCATTTAGTAACTTCTCTTGCTTTTAATGTACCAGATCCCAAAGCCCATTTGAGTCAGTGAAGATCCAGTCTGTTTATTTTAGTGTGCTGGGAGTGAGCCCCTCAGTGCTTAGCCATGCAACTTTAACATTCCCTTAACATCATTTTTAGCAAGGATCATTATACATTAATCAGATCACTTGTTCATTAGTGATAAAACATCCTGTCCTTGCTTCTGGGAATGAAAGGAAAGCAAGACTCTGGAGCCTACTTGATACGTTTGTGCTCATTCAAATCATGTAACAAGCTTCTGCAAAAGTGCCAGCTAATATAACTTGCTAAATTTTCCATTACATTCATCTGCAAAGGAAAAATTTATATACCTGTTACAGCTATATTGCTATTAATATTTACTGTAGGTAAAGCCACTTCCCATGGGTCACTTTCCATTACGATCCTTGTTCCTATTTCTGAAAAATTATCATTTGAACTGATATTTTTCTTAACTGATCTGCTCTCAGTCATACCTAATGTAGGTGCAAAAATTGAAATTTGTCTCAATTATATTATGAGATTGTTAAATATGGACTAACAAACAGCAGTGAAGAACTGGGAAAAGATTGTCACCTACAAAGGTGATACTAGAATCATGAAGTGGAAAAAAATGTTAGAAATTTAAAACTCCTGCTATCAGAGCAGAAGAAAAGTATTACAAAATGCAGTATTTGATGATATACAGATTCAGAGAAAGGTAGTGATGAAAATAAAAAAATAAATAAACACAGGTCTGTGTTTTCATTCTGGTAATTTAAGGGAATTACACTGATTCCAGTTACAAGAGACTGAAGTACATAAAAATAAATATAAACAAATATATATCAAACAAAGTATAGATATGTATAGATGACTTAAGACTACTTAAACTGTTGATCAATAAAGCTAGCTGTAGTGAAAAACTGAAGTCAACATTTGAAGGGTCGATAGGGCTCTCTTTAATAAACCAGTCTAACAAGTCTTTTTCTGATCTAACCACAAGGGATACCTGAGGGAAGATTCTGGTTGTCTGTATCAGCGATGTAGCTTTGGCACTGCAATCATCCAGTTGCATAATTCAGATTTCCTGGAGATACATCTGCACAGATTTGCATACATACTCTGTTTTCTGTCTGTCTATACTCAGAGCCAGCTCTCATCTGGAATCCTAGTAATCTAATTTTCATGAACCTGAGCTCTCAAGTTCCTCATCCTGGGAGTAGTTTATAAGCTCTAGTTTGTGTTCCTCACACTCTCAGTATACAGAAATTACTGTGCCTTATTTAGATGTTGTTTTGTTAGCTGATACCTAATGCTGCTTTAATGCACTCTGTGTGCTGAATCGTGTGTCTTCATGCCATTGGAGCACTGTTCCTTTACCATCAAAGCTGAGTACATTAGCCACTCTATTTCCAGAATCAGTCTCTCTCTTGCTCTTTTTTGACCTAATGATAGTTACATGCCCAGCTGTGAGACTGCTCTATTTCAACTACCTTCTCTCAAATAACCTTAAAGACTTGTAGAAAACTACCTATGAGGAAACTGGAAGTTCTGAGAGTAGAACTTGAGAGTGATCTCATTCACTCCTCAGCTCCATTCTATTCCCTGTGTCCAAGAAAAATAAATTACGCAAGCTCTTTTGGGCATGTTATACCTTAGAACTTCTACAGAAGAGGCTGCAGCTGTTTATGTGATGGCTGGCCCCATGGTTATGAGCAGAAAAGTTTTCTCCACTGCTTAATTTCTGGTGTCAATACAGAAAAGGCTTCACTTAGCTAAGCGGGTGATATTATCTGCCACTCGCAACATTTAGCAACTGGTGGCAATGTGTTATTTAAATGATACCACCTAAAGCAAAAAAGTGCATGAAGAAAGAATAAATGGAAATTGCTTCACTACATTATCCAAGTCTCATTCATTTTCATTGTATTTAGGAATGGCTGCCTTCTCACGAGTTGGTGTCTTCTTATTTTCTGCCTCTTCTGGGGGACTTCCTTCTGAAGAAATAACGTTTTCCAAACTCCTGAAGCAGAGAGGTTATGCAACAGCTCTAATAGGTAAATTTGTATACATACGCAGTATTATTTTTCATTCATTTCAATCAAAAGAACATTAGCTTTCTCTATGGGCTATTAAGTTTTTTCCCTACAGCATAATGATTTTATTTTTCTGGCACAGACCTGAGCACATTCCCGTGCATATGTGAAACACTAATCAGTGTAAATATGTCTAATTCACTTGTGTAGTTATAGTCTCATTGCGTGAGGTACTGAAGAAACGTGAAGAAAATTAGGCAATCTCTTGAAAAGTTTTCACTATAAATACGAGTTTGATTACAACAGAGGGACAATGAGGGATTGATTACAGCATACAAGTCAGCACAGTGGAGGGATTCATTTCACCAGTTTTCAGATATCCATAAAGATGATAATGCAGTACCTGAGCTAACTGTCTGGATTCTCTTCTTAATCATCAGACAGAAATGGGCGTTTCTGGGAAATTTGTCTCATCCTGTGGTAGATGTTCAATAAAAAAATGTGCTTCTCTCTTCAGACAACTAACTGTAGCATAAGTATCCAGTAATGGGTAAAAGGAATCCCACTACATGAATAGTAATAATAAATTGGAATGAATACCATAAAAGTATTACAACATTTAAAGAATGTGTTGGGCTTTTTTCCTAATTAGTCCACTGACTTGTTCCACAATGTTTACATTTTAGAAAATTTTATTGAAATAAAACTTTTATTACATAATGTAATTCTGTGCTGAAATTGCCAGAAAATAGTTGTTTAAAGAACATCCTACTGGAATGCTACTACATTAATTTAGATGATAGATGCACCCAATTTTATATTTAAATGTAACAAAAGCTTGCAATCTGGTGAGTAATTTTTATTTAAAGCATCAAGCTGTTTAGCAAAGCCATCAATTCATACCACTGTTCAAAAAATATCTTTATTATGTCAATAACCGGTGTCAATGTTCCTAACTAAAAATCCTTCTTCACTACACCTGAATCTTAGAAAGTATAAAATACATGATGTCCCAACAGATTAAAACCAGAAACCCAGAAAATCTTAACAGAAGTATCTTTAGTGCAGGTGTATTTGAACCATGGTGCAAAAAAGCCATTCACAGTTTGTCGTGTTCATCATGGAGTTAATTCCTATTGCTCCATATTCAATTAAAGGCTGAAAAAAAGAATATAATTTTTTTTTCAGTTTGTAACAAGCACTGTAACACAACTCATTTTCTGAGGCTGACCTAGTTAATGTTCTTTTTTTAACTACTTTCACTGCAACATGACAGCTTGCCACTTAGATCTCCAGAAGTTATCTCCATGATGCTTAATGAACAATTCTTCCAAGTGGTCTGAATGATAGCTATGAAACCATAAGAAGTAATATTACCATATCCTTAGAGTATAATGAAGGCTTCCAAAAATCAAGAAGTGCATTAAAATTAAGGATAAAGCTTATGTAAATGACAAAAAGAAAAATTATGTAGATTTGAAGACTAGATAGGCAGACTGATTCCCAACCAGCCCATTTTCTGTCTCTACTGGTATTCTTATCATATTGGTCTAGGTCAGGGAGTCTTTGCTTGAATCAGTCTTAACTCTAGCAGTTCCCAAACAATTAATTGTAAAATCCTGCACCAGAGATGGATTGGCATAAGGGTAATTTGAAGTCATTCAGTTCCTCAAGCCTGTACTGTAATTTTTTTTCTTTTCGCCAAGTTTCTCTCCCCTTTAGTCTCTAAGGACATTTTTTCCTTCCCTAAATTCATTTTCCTTTCTTTCTAATTTTTTTTTTTATCTCCTCTGAATATATGCTTCCTCTTGCTTGATACATCCATAAATATATTTTAGCTATAAATCTACTTTATATACAAACTTTTTTACCTCATTGTCCTGTGTCACAAAGAAGGTGACATCCAATACATCTGGAAGGAAGAGACACAGTCAGAAGATCTGAAAAAAAACCCCAGTTTTCTCAAAAAAGGAAGATGCATTGAATATGTAATATTTTACCAGTTAAGGATCCTGGAGAGAAGCAAGAAATGTTGATGTTTTGTAGGAAACAGTTATTCATAATGCAAAAAACCCACTGAAAATAGAAAGGTATTATTTTAACGACTGCTATACTCAATTACAGTTGAGTAGATGTCAACTTTTCCTCACTGCTATTATCTATTCTGTTGTCTAGCATCCAGACAAGTTTAAAATCCACCTGTATAGCTTATCCCCAAAGTTTAAAATACTAATGGATACACTGGGACTTGTATCTTTCCTCCAGAATGAGGTGTTGTTATATCACTACTGTAATGTGTCCAGTACAAGATTGGCTGAGTCTATGGAGTAGGATTAGTAGTAAAGTAAGGTCGATTCAGGTTAGACATTACGAAGAATTTCTTCACCATGAGGGTGGTGAGACACTGGAACAGGTTGCCCAGAG
>WTSP01010916.1:0-51252 GCA_025331215.1 Actenoides lindsayi
CCGGTCCCGGTGGCGGGCGCGGGGGCGGCGCGGGGCGCGGGTTCCCTGCCCCGCCGGCGCACCATGTGCAGCGGCGTCGGCTGCTTCTGGGCGCTGCTCTCCGCCGGCCTCCTGGCCGCCTGCGCCGCCGCTTTCCTCTCCCCGGCCTGGCTGCTGCCGCCCGGCCGAGCCGCCGCCGGTTTCGGCTTGCTCTGGCGCTGCGCCGGGCCGCCCCGAGCCTGCCACGGCTCCGCCGGCCCCGGCGGCTTCGGAGACATCCCCTCCGGTTCCTGGCAGGTGAGCGCCTCTCCCCGCGACACCACCTCCAGCCTCCCCTGGGCTCCCCGGCATCTCCCGTCACCTTCCCCTGGCTCGTCGGCATCCCTCTACTTGCCTTGGGCTCCCCGGCATCCCCTCATCACCTCCCCGGCATCCCCTCGACGTGCCTCGGGCTCTCCGGCACCCTCCATCCCCCCCCTTCATCCCTCCAGAGCTGCCCCAGACTGTCCTCCTCACCTCACTCAGGTGTCCCTGCCATCACGACAGCACCCCCCGTTTAGACCCAGGTTCCCCAGCATCCCCTCATCCTGTCCTCCAGACCCGCCCCAGCATCCCTGGACTGCCCTGAGCATCCTGGCCATACTCTGCATCCCCCCGTGCATCTCAGGCATCCCTTTTATCCCCTGCATCCCCCGTGTGCTGCCTCCGAGCATCCCCTCAGCACCCTCTGGGTGTCCCGTGGTCCCTATGGGGCCACATCCCTCTTTGGGCTGCTTGGGCTTGCTTGCTGTGCTGCTTGGAACCCCCCGGGTGTCTTGGTGCCGGTGTGGCGATGGGGGTAGCCCCCCTTTGGCCGAGCTGCACATCCCGGCCGTGACCCTGGCAGTGCCGCAGGTCTGACCTGGCCACTCTGCCCTGCCGGGGCCTCAAAGCCACCCAACCTGCCGAGCGCCCACACGGGTGTGTGGGAGGGAGCTGGGGAAGAAACGGGAGGGGTTTGGTGCTCTGTGGCAGGGCACCGAACATCGCTTGCTGGCTGAGTTTGCTGAGTGGGAGAGGAGCGGGGAGGCGCCCGAAACGCTGCCCCCGGGACATGAGGATCCAGAAACTGAGTCTGGATGTGGGGTACCATGGCCATCCCCTGCCCAGCCAGCCCAGGGTGATGACCCTTGTCAGGACTTGGGAGGAAGGAGGCCAAGGCCTCCCCACTTGCCCTGTGGGGTCTGGGGTTGCTGCAGTGTCCTGGGGTGACAGAGATCTGCCTGTTCCCGCTGGGTGTGTGTGGGGACCGCACAAAGCCCGGCCCCAGCATCCCACCACCCGCTTGCCCCTGCCCTTTCTTCCTCCTCCCCTTTCCTTTCATTCTTAGCTTCTTACCCTGAGGTTGTGAGTGCGATTTCACTACCGCCGCCCAAAACACATGAGCTTTGACTTGCTCCGGGTCGCTACGTTGCAGAAATCCCAATCCCAAGTTGAAATCCCCGAGAGGTTGTGGCTGTACCCAGCACAATGGGCATCAGCAGTTGAATTCCTCAGCCTGCTGTGAGGTTGCTCCGTTATCCCTCCTAGGACGCCAGGTCTGCGTGCCATTGCTCGAATCCTGTCACGGTCCTTAAAATTGTCATTAAAAACAAATACTGTGAGTTGCAAAGAGAAGAATTGGCTGCATAAAATCCTTCCTATTTATATAAAAATGTGCAAAAATGCTGTTGTTTCCTTACGTTGGCCTTTGTTCCGATGTTTTTGCAAATGTCATTCAGATAAACACTTCCAAGTAATAACAAACTTTAAAGATAAGAGTGAAGCTCAGCGGTGACTCATTTGAACAAGCTTCAGCTACACACAACCTCAGCCATCTAATAGCCTCTGAAAACACTGGAGATCCAGAATATAACGTAACACAAAGTCTGTGGACTCCTGAGCTTGGGCTGTGGCAGGGATGAATACTATCACTGTACCGAGTGGAGTGTACAGGGGATTTTGGTGACACACCCTTGTTACCTTTATTAATACCACCCAAATAATTCAGAGCAAAAACCAGCGCAGGCTCTTTCAGAGGAAATTGCTCCCCTACCAGCTTTCTCTCACAATGAAGATGAGGATACCTGTTGTGATGGTTATTTATGGAGTGGAATATCATAAAATAAGGCAAGCAACAGCTTTGGCTCGCGTGCACGAGCAGCCCTCCAAGCACACACGCCTCGGTGCTCGGGACGGGGGCAGCTGGGCACTCCGAGCCCCGACCACAAGTTCAACCAAGAGATTCTCCTTTTTGGAGTGGTGGGGAATTACATCTCTTTTTCCTTTGCCGTCAGACCTTGTGACTTTTGTTTCCAATCTTTCAAGCAATCTTGTGGGCAGCTCCTTTTTTAAATGAAAACTGAGAGGCTAACGTGGACGGGAGCCTAGGAGCTTTTGAAGAGAGCCACCAGCTCTTTGCCAAAGCATCTGAGGCTGGAGAGAAGGGTGGCTGTGGGGGCAAAGGAAGCAAAAGCCAACATGGGGCTCGGGAGCTCTTCTAGCATGAAGTTGGTGGCACACCTGAGGCAAAGCCTGAGAGCACATCTGGGTAAGGTGCCAATGGCACCCCCAGGGAGGATGCCCACCTGCAGCGCCCAGGGGTGGGAGCAGCCCGAAGCTGGGATGTCCATCCCTGGGGAACACTGTTCTTTTTGTTCCCTGAAACGTGCAGGCTTAACCGCGTTTCAACTGCTCCCCCTTCAAATGCGCCGATTTGGTGAAGGGGTGGGGGAGCGTTCAGCCCTGCAAATGATCGTTAATGCCAGTTGTGTGTTTGCACTTGGGGGATTATGTTAATCATGCTACAAATGATGCTTTGAATCATGTCTAGAGGTTAATTAACATGCCTTTCTTCTCTTAAGAGGGCCTTCATGTCTGCTTGGAGTTGCTGGCTTTTTTCTGCTTCCCTTCATAATTACTTTGCAGCTCTCTAATATCGCGGGTACCTTTAATTTAACCCTGTCAATGCTCAGGCTGCTGAGGCTTTGCTCAGCATCATGGTGGTGATTTGATGGGATGGAATATAATAAAGTATCACTGATGACTGGAGATGTTGGGGCCAGGTTGTCTAGTGCAGGCTGAGACCTTGCAGGAGCTGATGGAAACTGGAGAGGGTCTGGCTGGAGCCAGGCAAAGAGAGAGGATGGGGATGGGGATATTGCCCAGGGGTCACAGCCAGCTTACTAGCAGGGCCCTCACACAGACAGTTACTGGAAAGGAGGATCTGTTGTGGGAGGACCTGGTGCTGTGAGGGCTGGAGAGGGGCATCCCAAGGGGTGCAGGCACGGTGGGGAGAGGGCATTGATCTTGAAGGCCAACGGGTAGAGCTGGGAAAAACAGGTGAGCTTTTGAGCACTAAGGTGCTTAGTCACATCTCACTTATTTTTCTTTTTTTTTTTTTTTTTTTGGTGCCAGGTCCCTGTGAGGGTGCAAAATAGTGCTTTATCCTGAGCTAATTTATTTTCTCTTTCAGTGGAAGCATTTGGTTCATGGGTTCCTGTCTCAGTGCTGCACTTCAGAAGCCTGTGCTGCTTCATTTCAAATTTCTATTTTTATTTTTCCAGATAGTCTCCAATTATTTTCAGGCTTTGCCAAGCATGTAATCTAAAATAACAAAGAAGCTGATCAGCCCATGATATTCAGGTTAAAAACCACATGGACCACTTGCCTATGAAGCCAATGATGCCCTGCTGGAGCGGAGCACAAAATAACCCACTCAGGGCAGGGTGAAGGCTTTACATGGCCCCAGGAATTTCCCAAGTGGGTCTTTCCTGGGTTTTTGCCCATAGCAGAACTTGCAAAGATTCAGCCTAGTGAAAATACACTTACCCTCTTAGCAGAAAACACCGAAGGGTTCTGGAAACCTTCCTTGCTGCTTTCTCACCGTGTCCGTTCAGCACCGGGCTCCCGAGGAAATCTGATGTTTGCCTGTTGGGATCAAATTTGTGGAGCTAAGCAGCAGCCCCATTCCCAGTGAAAAAGCACATGGGGTGCTCGTGGAGATGGGAAGATCTTTGGAAAATCCATTGCTCCTCTTCTAGCACGGGCTCTGGCACAAGGGAGAGCTGAGTGTTTTGGGAGTCCCCGGCCTGCAGTGTGACCCTGTCAGCGAGCCACGTGTGAGCCCGGGCAGAGTCTGCTCTGCCTCTGGGGACCAGTTATCAGGCTAGTGTCTTAATTTTGGATTATCAGGAAATCAACTTTTAGCTCCTCATCCTAAGAACTTCCCAAGAGAGCAAATCTTTCCAGGCATACTCTGTCTACCAGTCACTTTGATTTTTAATTGCACTTACACAACCTTGGCAAGAGGTGCAAGTGCTCAGCAGTTCTTGAAATCATTGTCATCCTCTTTATGTATATTACCTTGCAGCAGACTTTACCTCCTTTCATTAGCCACCCAGAGCTTTTGTTCTACATTAACAGAACAGTAAATACTCAATGTAGGGGAAACCTGTAGTTCCTGGGCTCTGGCCCCATGCTTCAATGCCTGAGTAGCAAACCATAACCAGTACTCACTGACCAGTGAACCGCTCACCACTAAGCTGGGCTGAAATGGGTGCTGAGACAGGACCAGCTTATGGGTGGGCCATGGAAGGTCAAGTTGATTGAAAATACAGACAGGCTGCTCTTGAGATTAATCCTATCGACTCTGCTCTCAATGGGAGATGGGAGCTGCTTTGCTTAAACAAAGGCATGGAGAGGTGGGTATTAGCTGTGGTTGCTGCTTGGACTGAGGGGCTGGGCAGCAGCTGGGGCTTAGCTGAGATGTGGCTGTCCGTGACAGTGATGAGTGGTTCACACTGGGTCACCTGCCCACAAACCTGCTCAAGAAACAGTGAGTCCTGAATCCTGCACCTTGGAAAGGGCATCGCCTGGGCACATCAGAGACATTTTGGGTGGAACATTGCATTTCCTCTTTGTAGGGCCCAGAGCAGAGTCTGGGACAGGGTGGCAAGGACACATCAGGGACATTTTGATGCTATGATGTTCCCTCATCCTCTTGAGGCTGCAAGTACCACTCCCTTCGGGCTCCTCTCTGCTGGCTCTGTAAGGAAAAGACAGATGGGAGAGCTTTGTGACCTGTGGGACGTTCCCTCGGCCAGGACGATGAGCCCAGCTTTGCCGCCAGTGCCAGGAAAGGGCTTATCCCAAGGAAGGATAATAACAGAGCGCGGGTAAGAAGGTCTGATCTGGTACCCAGTGACAGAGCACTGCTTGCTACCTAATTAAAATTTCATTAAGTTGGTTCGTATCCCTTGATGGAGGTCACAGGCACACCATTGATGTGCTAATGCCTTACTTTTCCCTTTTTTTTTTCCCTCTTTCACCGCTATCCATCATCCTCTTAGATAAAGCAGTGCCATTAGGAACCGCTTTCCAGCGTCCCCAGATGCAATGGCACTGGAAGAAAGACAGCCGTAATTCATCAGACATATTATCTGTCTCTTATTTTCTCTCTAATTAAAAAAATGTATTTTTTTTTTTTTTTTTTCCCCCCTCTTCTTGAATCAGTTTGGCTATTAACCCCTCTGGTGTTTGTGTGGAACACCCTGATTAGCTTGAAAGTGGGAAAGATACTTGGAAGGCCAGGACGGGCTGAGCTGTTGGCGTTTTCTTTTTGCTGAATTTGGTGTGTGAGCAGCCAAAGCCGTGGGGAAGTACCCTGCTGTGTGTGCTGTGGCACGGGCAGGTGCCCAGCAACCAAATCCTTCCTTGGAAGGGGAAGAGGTGGGGACCGCAGCCTCATTGCCTCCTCAGCATCCTTGTGCCCCAGCCCAAACCATCCTGGCTCAGGGGACTCTGAGACATCAGCCATCTCCATGGCAGCATCACACCTGGGGCTCTGTTACTGCTGGTTTGGCGAGGTTGGACCCGCTCCTATCACTCCTATCAGCTGCCACCGGGCACTTCCCAGCACTGCTGGGCAGGGGATAGCATCTGCGTGGGAACAGGATGGAGAGGGAAGATCAAATAGGAAGGAGAAAGCTCTCAGATGGTGCCAAAAGGAAGGTAATTGCTGGGGAGGAGAAGACGAGGACGTGCGGGATCCTCTTCCTGGCGGTCGCTTTAATGCCGACCAGATGGCGGATGTTTGTTTCTGTGGCTGGGGGGGGGAATAGGAACAAGCTGCGAGGCTCGATCCACCCACCCTGCGCACGCAGCGTCTCCTGCAGAGGCAGGCACCTCTCTGTTGTGCCCAGGTGGGTATTCCTGGATTTTACCAAGATCTCTTTCACCTCTGCCCAAGGAGAGGGCACTGCCGTTTTGGGTGCAGGGCACTCTCGCCCAGTGTGGCGTGGATGAAAGCAGGGGGTTCAGGGTCCCTTGAAAAACTAACAGAAAAATTTGGGAAGAGCGAAGGGCCTCGTGGCCACGTGGTGCCAGTGGAAGCGACTCGTGGGGTGCAGGGACGCGCTGAGATCCCACCAGGTGCTGGGGTGGAAGGAAGGCAGCCTCGCTGCTCCAGTGCTGCTGCTGTCCTGAAGATAGATACGAGTCTGAGTATCTGCACTGATCCTTTCCAGCCCTCTTTATTTGCCCTCCACCACACACTGGTGACTGCTCCTCTGCCAGGAGCCTGGCCAGGGGCATCTTGAGCCACACAGCAGAGCCAGACCCAGCTGCCAACATCTGCATCCGCTTCCTGGCATCAGGATTTCCTGTGGCCTCCTGGGTCCTTGCCAGCACTGCTTCAAATCCCAAACCGCAGGTCCCCACTCAGCACCTCCCTCCAGCACTGATTTATTTTTTTTAATGAGGTTAAAAGCCCTGGTGTCCATTTGGTTTCTGCCTTTCCTGATACAGCACCATCCAGTTTACCCCAAAACATATTCCCTAAATGAATATTTAATCATGCACAGCTCTGATGGGAAGAGCCCACGTGTAAAAAAAGAAAATGGTTTGATTAATTTTGCCCCCTCTTCTCTTACAGTTGATTTTACCAGTTTTTCCCCAGCTCATGTGGGGTTTCTCAGGCCTTTTCTGCCTCAACAGACACCCCCATAAAGCCAGAGACACTGTGACCTCCACTCTTTCTCACATAGCCCGTGGCTTTATTTCCTAATTATTTTGGGTATTTATTTTCTGCCCCCATTTGCAAAGATGCTTAAGCATTTGAGCAGGCCTGAACTATCCAAGCAGCCTGTAACCTTGCCTTCAGCCTGCTCTGGGTACCATGGGGCCCATCCAGGTTGGCAGCTGTCGGGGGCAGTCAAGTTCCAATTAATAAATTGCATTAATAAACTAATGTACCTCATGGTGTGACAGCGCACGGGACGCGATGGCAGGAGCTTTGCCAACTTGGCTTATCTCCACCAAGCCAAACACCAGGTACCATTTCTCAGCACTAACTCATTGGACTGGACAGATTTTATTTCCTTTGCCCTTTTGACTTCAAACTGTAAAGATTATGGAGGCTGGCTTCAAAAGATGGGTTAACTTGTTTTAATTCTTAATTAGGGATAGGAAGTGATTCTTCCTAAGATGGTCATTGCATGACATTTTAATTTTGAATTTTTTGGTGAATGAAGCATCATTGTAAACAGATTTATTGCTTAGTGAATGGCATAGCCATGGTGCGTGTCAGACCTGTAAAGTATTAAAATAAAGAGTAGGGGATTGTTGTTAATCGGAATTTATTACACTACATAAAGGCATATTTACAGTCCCACCAGGGGACTATTAATTTGTTTGGGGATAAACAATTAATCTCCCTGGGAGTGGGAGCAGAATATCTGACACGGTTTTATGTCTTTTCCCAGCGTGGTGGAGGCAGGACAGCTCACAGCCCCGGGCTGCCAGCATCCCCAGGAGGGTCTGCCCTGGTGTGGACACAGCTCTGCGATGCCTGGGGAGAGGGAGAACGCTGGGCAGCGAGGTTCTGCTACTCGCTGGCCAGCTTGGCACTGAGAGCCCTGCTCTCTGCCATGATAAATGGGCTTTTTCCTGCCCCTGCCTGAGCTGGGCTCTCACAGAAGGCCTCAATGCATCCCATTTGTTTCCCTCCCAACAACTATATTTGGGTTTCAGCCTTTGCATCCTGTTTCCTGCATCCTCTCCTTTCCGCTCGAGCCGCACCAGGCACAAAGAGGGAGGAGAGAGGGAAGTGCTGCACAGCTGGAAGGAGAGGGCTGTTAGCTGCTACTGTTCAGTACCTTTGCTCCATGGACTTCTTCAAATTTAAGCCTTATTATTTTTCTTCAGAAGCAGCCGTTTGATCTGCAGGTGTGACTCTGGTGCAGGATAATTCCCAAGGTGCTGGAAAGGTTACAACAAAAGCAAAATTTCTGGTTTAGAAGAGCATATCCAGTGTTTTGTCAGGTAGTGCCAATGTGTTAGGGAAAGAAGTTTGCACCTTGTGCTCAAGCAGCTCTGGCCACGGTGTACCAGCATCACGTAGGAGCCAGACTAAGACCACCAGCTTGCAGCATGGTCTCTTCCAATCTGTGCCCCTCCCTGTTGCCACCCATTTTGGGGCAGTTACACCACTGCCATCCCTTGTGCCCCTGACAAAACCACTCAGCTGTGTTGGCCCTCCTGCCCCCAGAGCTGCCTGGCAGTGGCTCAGCGTCCATCACCCGTGTGGCAGAAAGCAAACCTCACCATTTACCTACACCTCTTACCCATGTGAATTTTAACACATTTATTCCAAATGAGGCCTTAGTTTCCTTTGTCAAGGCCTGAGTGGATTCATTAACTTTTTGGCCCCCGCCATGCACACCAGGGTGTGCTGCCTGTGTGAACCCTGATGTCAGCACCTGAACAAGACCCAGCTCTTCTTTCAGTATAACACTCACCTGCACCCTGTTTGTGCCTTTTTTCTTGGTGCTGTGTCCTGAAAAACATCTCTGCTCTGTCCTTTGGGGATTAGCAGTCCGAGCAGCTCATAGGTTGTTTCCAACAGGATCTGTGAGTTTTTAGGGTATTTGTGCTTCCATAATTAAGAAGAACCTAAAGCATTAAAAATAATGTGCTTCATATGAGAGAGGAACAAGCCTGCTTCACAAGACCCCTTTCTGCTGAAAAATTCATTGCTTTAAATAATTAATGTTCCAGGCAGAGGAGGATGGTTTTGCATGTTGCCGGGTGGAAGGTGAAATTCAGATGCTGGGCAGAGCAACCCTTTTTTTTTTTTTTTAATGAATCCATATTTCCTTGCCGTGCTGCTGCCCTGGGAGCGGCGGGGAGCAAGGTCTGCGGCTGCTCTCCCCACAGGGCCCTGTGCCAGGAGGGGGTCTGTGTGACGGGGTCACCCATCCCCAGGTCCCTCCTGGGGTACGGAGGGGGCAAGGGGCTGGTTCCTGCTGGGGGTGTCCCAATCTCTTCTCTTTCGCCCCAAAGCAGCACTTGTCTCTTTGGGTCTTGGTGGCTTGGAAGGCAGCGCAGAGGAGCAGACAGCCCTGCTACCACAGTCCCTGCTGAAACAGCCCCTCTGTTTCTCTCAGGAGCTGTTGGCACTGCCGTGCCTTTTGCAGTGCATGTCAGGAATTAATTTCTTGCTGGGACAGGGTTTGTGTTGCTTGTACAGTGTATAAATAGGCTATAAATAAGGTGCTGATTTCTAATCACTGCACAGCACTGGGGAAAGCTCTCACACCAGGGTGTCAGGGCGGTGCCTGTGCTCCCCTGGCCTGTTCCTTGCCAGCACCAGCGTGTCCTTTCTGGCATGGTGGCAGCTCCTGAGCAGGACCCTGCAGGCAGCAGCTCTGCCACCACGGCACCAGCCCATCCAGCTGCTAAAAAACATCTTGGCAGCAAATAAGGCAGGGAGATGTAGGGCAGTGCCAGACCTGTGGGGCAGAACCACTAGTGCTGGAGGGTTTTTTTTAGCTGCTTGCACTCCCCCCCTGTAGCCATCCCAGGGTAAACCCAATTCCTCTTGCCCCACTCAGGCTCTCTGTGGGTCCCGCAGCTTAGCCTGCATTTAGCAGATTATTTACTTCTTATTTGGAACCTCTGTGGTGAAGGGGGCCAAATGGAAACATATATTGGGTTTGTTCCTATGGTAACCATGGGTGCCCAAAAGCTCAAATATAGGGGGAAAAGTAAAAACAGAAAATTGTGTATTTTTAACCAGAAGATCTTAGAAGGGTGAGAGAGCTGGACGAGGGCGGGTGGAGGTGGGACCTGAGCTCCTTAGGGCAGCTCCTGCACAGGTTATGAAAATGAGGCTTGTTAGGAAAATGGGTCTGGGACCTGTCTCACAGCTGCACTGCTGTAGGGAGCCAAGGCGCTGACATTACTGCAGGGTGACTCACCAAAGCCAGAAGCATTTCATGGAATTCACCCTGAAATGACACGACTTGACGTGGCTGCCGCAGTGCTGGGACTGAGGTGCCCTATGCGCTGTTCGAACGCTGCCGTGAACTGGGTGCTGGAGGAGGAGGCACCCGTGATGGGTCCCTTCACTGCTGCTGGCCACACTGTGCCCCTGGCTGGGCTGGCACATGTCCTCACCGGTACAGTGATCATCTCACTGCCAATGTCATCCCTTTGGCAGAGCTGGAAATGCCCCCTGCAACAGGGAGAGAAACAGTAGTAGCGCAGCATATCCAAGGACAAATTAGTTTTGCCATACATTACTGCTTTTCCCAGTTTTAGATGCTGGTGAAGTCTGCATCTCAGTGCCAGAATATAAAATAGCTAAACTAAAACTACCTCCAGCCCAGCCAGGTGATGGCAGGGGTCAGGCTGCAGTGCTGTCCTCCCCTTTCACCGCCCCTTTGCACTGGTCCAGCCCCTGGGAAAACACTGCCCATCGGACACTCCTATGGCCTCCAGCACCCCAAAACATCATCCCACAGCATGAGCTGGGTTTGAGTGACCCAGTTTTGTTGCAAAAGAGGCTAAATCATAGCTGTGGCTGCTGCAGGGAAAGGCCAGTGGGGCTGCTGGAGGTGAGCTGGGCTAGCAGCAACCTGCTGTGTCGGCAGAGGCTGCAGTGAAACCTCTGTGGCAGCGGGTTCCCTGCCGTGGAACATCACTGGCAAAATACCTTCTAATTGCCAGGCTTGCAGGGGTGGGCACCGCCACGAGATACGTTTCAGCTCTCAGTGGAGGCACTGACACGCGTCACAAGCATCTAATGGCACTCGTATCAGTGATGTATCCCTTCATGCATGCAATACATCTGCTATTACCACCATAGCCCGAATACTAATGACCCCCGGGACCAGGTGACGGGTGAACCGTGGGCTCGAGACTTAACAGGGAATTTAAGGAACAGAAGGTAGAAGGGAAAAGGTGGGAGAAGCCACTCACAGCAGGGCCCCACTTCTCCCTTGCAGAGGGGGAGCTTGTGTGGAGGTGCGGCAGGAATCACCTCGCTGACAGCTCTGTGTGTCCTTGCAGACGAGTGCCGTGCTGTGTGCGGGCGGCTGTGCCCTGCTGGCCCTCAGCTCGCTGCTGGCCATCGTCGCTGTCCTGCTGCCCGGCGGAGCTTGCGAGAGGAGAGTCTGCACCCTGGCTGGCTACATGCAGACAGCAGCAGGCAAGTGACAGGGACTTTTGCTCTTTGGGGTGGAAAGGTGGGGTTTCCCCCGGGGTGCTGCCCAGCCATTCGTAGCATCCTGGATCTCCTGCAAACCCTAACCAATGCTGGGAGAAAAAAGAGAGTGTCCCTTTTCTCAAGATGGGCTGTTGCCCACCCTGTCCTGCATCTCCCTCCCCGGGCAGCCTGCTTGATGCTGCAGTCACTTATATTTCCACTGCAATTGGTTAGACCCCTGCCTTTGAGAGGTGCTAGTGCAGAGGGGAGGAGGCAGGCAGCTGGGAAAGGTCCACCCCCATCCTGTGCTCCCACCTGAGACTGGTCTCTACTGCAGGGAGCCACATCTCCAAGAGTTAAAGTGTTGGACTAACAACCTCAACTGGACATGAGCCACGACAGGGGATTAAACCGCCCATTTGTGTCTGTGCCTGAGAATAAACTCCTTTCCTTGGAGAAATCCTCAGGGCCAGCCACACTTTGTTATCTGCCTGGCAGCATTCAAGCTGCTTTTGGGGGAAATCCTGTTACATGGTCTCCTTGCCAAGGCTCATCCCGTGGGAGCCGCTTTGGGAGCAGATGGAGGGGCCTGGCCCATCAGCCACGGCTGCTCCAGCACAGCCGGGCTGCGGGTCCGCAGCAGAGGCAGCTGCTCGTGCCTGTGCCCCTTTGCTAGTGACCAGCACGTTGCTTGGAGGCCACCATTTGGGGACTCCCATCACGCCTCTATGTTGGCTGCTGGCTGCAGCCAATGGGTGTGGGACAGAGACCCCATGGTGTGGGTCACCGGAGGTGGCTCAGGGTGGCCTCACAGATGGTCCCCAATGCAGGAGAGAAGAGGGATGGAAGGGGGTAACCCTGCCTTACCTTTGCCCAGAAGGGTGGCACATCCCTGCTGCATCTGGCCCTGCAATGAGAGACAAGCAGGTACAAAGAAAGGGATTAGGAAGAGTCCCTGAAAAGGAAACTGGCAGTGGCAGATAAATACAAATGAGGAGCTCTGAGGGGCTTTGGTAATATTGAACAGGCTGTAAATAAAGTGTAGGCTCTAAGCGTTATTGACAAATGAAAATTTACTGGGTACGTTCGAGCAAGCTAATGGTTTGCTTTAAACCCTGGTGGTGCCTTGCTAAGCAGTTTGTGTTGTGCTTTTTAATTTTGATTCGCTGTGGATTAATTCCCATTCAAAGCCAGGCAGCCCTGAGTCAACAGAATTAAATGGTTTAATGTATTTGGATTCAGAAATGCTGCCCCCCAGTTTCTCTCTCTGTTCCCACCCCTTCCCAGAAGAAAGCTCTTCATTAGAAATAAGCTGCAGCCAGGTGACAGTGAGAGAAACTCCTCCCCAAAAGTCACATTATCTCACAGAAAAGCAGAGATTTTAGGGTAGATGAATTTATATGTGACGGAACAAAGCAGAGCAAGCCCAGGAGGTTTAGTAGAGCAGCTGATGGCTGGGGAGGGGACAGGCAGCTCTGCCAGGGGAACCCTGATAAAACCACCATGAGATGCCAGCAGAGCATGTTTCTCCCAAACTCCAGGTTTCCCTGAAGCACAGCAGGTCCCACAGGCACCTTCCCTCTACCTGCCCTAACATCATCCCCCTGGAATCCAAATTTTGCTCCTATTTTCCCAGTCCACAAAAAACATCTTAGGGTATTTTGCAGAGCACAAAAGGTACGAGTAAATAAGCTTAACACTAAAACATTGAACCAGACACTCTCCTTTCCTAATAAAGAGTCAGGAGCTTTCAGCCAGGGGCATGCAACGTGCCATGAAGTGCGTGAGCAGAGGCACTGGCAGAGTCAGAATCAGCCCCCACAGGCACTGTGCTGGATCAGGCAGGTGCCCCAAGTCACACTCACGTAGATCCAGGTGCAGAGGCCAAGCTGCACCAACCAGGAATCCATCCTTAGAGCAGCCCCACAGCAAGGGGCAGTCAGGCTCACACGAGGTTTCTAACACTTTTCTGCTATTTTGGAGAGATCCAAGTTGTGCCTTTTCCAGTCCCAGAAGGAAGGAAGATAGAAACCTCATGCAGACAGAGCAGAGCATTAATTGCAGATGCAGACACACCATCAGGGTTCAGAGATGGGCTAATTGCCACCATACGTTGAACACATGATTCCTGTTGCCTGGCACCCACCCCTTAGAAAAAAAACCCAACATATCCACACAAATCACAAGAGGATGATCCCTAATGAGAGAGTAAATGAGCAGCAGAGCAACAGGGAGAGGGGGAAGGGATAAAAGACAAAACATTTGCTCAGCTCTCACACCCTACAAGCAAAGTCAAAGCAGCCCCTGAGAGGTTAGAGATGAGGCTCACTCCCTAAGCATGGTGCCCACTCACTAAAATCAGATTTCTGCTATGGCCCCTGCTCCCAAACCTACGAGCAGCACCTCCAGAGAGGCTGGAGGAGCCAGACTGGCCCCATTTCTATGTGGGTCAGGGGGAGGAGGCCCCAGCCCCCAGCTGCAGCTCCTCACCAGCCCCAAGGACAGGAAGTGCCAATGGGTGCACAGCTGAAATCCTGCCACTGTTTGTTTCCAGCAAAAGCCTCTTTGCTGGCATTTTAAAAATAGGAGTTAATTCCAGGGAGAAATGTCTCCTGACACATGGGGCTGTAAGAGAAGGGCAGGGGATGTTCACTAGGGGCTGGCTGTGCCTGTACAACCTCTCTGGTGGCTTCCAGGTGCAGTGCCAGGGGCCTGTGGTTTACAGCTGAACGTTACAGTTTATCTCTGCAAAGCTCTCAGACCAGTTTTCAAGCAACTGCCAGTGGAGAAGCTGCTGCAAGGAGCACGGGGCCATCGCAGTGGGATGCTTCATGCACACGCACCCATTGGTGATGCCCTGACAAGCCCAAAGGTCCCACTCTGAGCTGTCATATGCAGCCCACACGTTAGGGAAGTATCCTGAAGGCTGGGGCTGCTGGGAGCCAAAGCAGCCTCCACTGGGCTTCCAGAATGGCCAGTGTCTGCTCCTAGGAGCATCTGTGCTCCCATGGGAATGGCCTTTCCCAGGGAGTGAGGCTGTGGAACCAGTGGAAGCTGAGCTTGCAACCGAGGCTGAGTCAAGCCCATCAGACAGCAAATCTGGGCAGCTTTCTGCTTTGGGGGCTCATGGCACTGAGGGGAGGATTATGGCTCTGCTGGTGGGTTAAACTGCTGGTGACTGCGCTGGCACCAGAGCAGATTGCATCTGCTGCTTAGGGAAAGCAACAGGTCTTTGCAGGTGGGCTGCAGGGACTAGCAGCATCCCTCTACACCTCCTTTTGTTACCCGAAAAGCCTCAATAAACCCCAGGGTTGTGTTGCTGTCCAGAAGCTTTTCACCACACACTTTTCAGGCAAAGGGATTTTGCTTTGCTGCAGCGCTGGTTGGGAACTGGATGCACCCCCAGCCGCTGATCCTTTCCCTGGTCTTGAAGACGTGCCCACGAAGCAGCCTCACTGGAGGAGGCTGCAGAGCTTTGCAGCTCATCGAGGACACAGGCACAGCGGAGCGTGAGCGAAGCCTTTGGGGACAGTTGATTTCACCCCACGCAGCTCTCTGTCTAATCCTGCCACCATCAACTCGCTGCTAAAGACAAACTCAGTGCTGAGGGCAAATGATCCTGATCTGCCTGCACCTTTCTAAGGCTCCTTTGGTTTCAAAGAGCAATTTCCCAGCATCGCTACGACACAATCAGAACAGTCATAAGACTCCATCAAGACAGGCAGAAACCCCCAGTTACACAATTCCCTTACTTAGCTGCACTTTAATCCCCAATTTCATGGTAGTCCTAAGAGCTTCTTCCTGCAAAATTTGATTGCATTCTGCAGCCAAGATCCTTCTTGCTGGCAGAGGCACAGGGGCACTACAGAGGTGGCCTCAGCTTTTGGTTAGTTGAGCAGCAAAGCAAAATGCAGGAGATCTTGTGCTTTTTGAAGCAGCCTGTGATTACTGAAGACAGTGATCATCACGTAAGAACACATAAAGAGGGAGAATAGTTCATTTTCTGATAGTGTGAATCTTTGAAATGCATCACGTCCCAGGGACTGAAAAGCAACCCACGATTAAAATGGACTGTGCCATTGCCAAGGGAGTGCTGCAGGATGGCTGGGAGGTTTGCCCCAGCCTTGGGACGCAGGCACGTGCAGGATGCAGCACAGACAGGGCAGGTGCCTGCCCAGGAGGCTGTGCTGCCTGTGTCACAGAGTTATTTAGGAAGGCAGCGTGTGGTCACTGCCCCTGCTGTGCCTGCTGTCCTGCCCTGCATCTCAGCCCACCTTTGGGATCGATGGTGCCCTGTTCTTCCCAGATTGTGCAGGCTCTGAATGGCAAACAGCAGCAGCATCCACATCTGCATTGATTCCTCGGACTGATATCGATCAGCCTGGTGACATATAGGTAATGTGTAATTAGTAACTTAGATAAAAATAGGACCAAGAAGGTGTACAGCCAAGCTGCCTGGGTACTCCAACCCTTGCTAGCATCTCCCTGGTGGCAGCAAATAGAGGGGTCACTGCTGCCTGGTAATTGCTGACCTGCTATTAAAAAGGCTGTGAAAGTCTCCCCTTCCCTGCTGCCATCACTGCCACGCGAGGCGGTTTTGGAGCACTGCCTGGCAGGGTCTCTGATGACTGGACACCAGTGGAGCTGTTGCCATGACTCAGGAATACAGCTGCTCTAATTTCCTCCCTGTGTTTTGCTCTGTAGCTCGAGCGCTGCATTTTTAGGGCCAGAAGATGCTGTGGGCTGACAGAGCTGCACAAAGGTCAGTGTGCATGGCCAGGCTGCACCCGCAGCCCTTGCCTGTGAGGTCTCAGATCCCTCCCATCCTGCTCTTCACCAAGACATCACCATTGAAATAACAGCCTGGGGAAAGCACTCTGCCAACTATCACCTTCCAAAGCATTAGAGGACTTGTGGCACCAGCAGCTGGTGGGGATGCTGGAGAGCAGTATCCAAGGACGTTGCAGGAGCCAGCAGACAGTGGGGACATGCTCCCGGGGTGCAGGCAGTGTCACAGCACGGCCCCTGTGGCACCTCTCTGAGCAGATACAAATGGAGCAGACATCTGCCCAAGGCAGGGGACAGTTTGGGGCTGGGTGGCCAACGCTGTGACCGACACTAAAAATATTCAGGAATGGCCAAGGAGACAAGGGTCAGAGCCAGTCCTGGCCCTTCAGCCTTTCCCACCCTCTCCCACAGAGCCTGGGCTGGGGGCCGACTCCGCAGCCAGTTTCCTGAGGGGTGTTTTTGTGGCTCCGGTGCCTGCGAGCCCCATCCTGTTGACGCTGAGGGTTGTTTGTCAGAAGAGAGCCCTGGGATTTGGAAGAGGAACTTGGCAGTGGAGGCAGGGGGAAAGCAGCGCCCTGTTGTCCAGGCATTGATTTAAAATCACCCAAAGCTTCCCCCATCCCTGTTTTAAAAATAGCACCTTAGCTTTTATCACAGAGCCAATTTGGTCCCTCTTCTTGTGGGGCTTGAACAATGTGCTCAGGCCTGATGCAGTGGCTTTGCTGGCTCTGTTTGATCATAAAGCTGTTTCTAGCCAGTCACAAAAGGTCCTCCAAAATGGCAAGATTTGACTAAGCAACAGGAGAAGCACCAAAATTAAAGCCAAGTCCAGCCTCAATGCAAGGTGCTCAGACATGAAATTGAAAGAGCAGCATAAAACCTGAACGTGGAGATGGGTCCAGCTCCTGAGTCGCAAGGGCAGCCCTTCTGGTTTCCCCTTGTCTTTCTCTGGCAAGAGCAATGTCTCTGTCACAGCTGGGAGTAACCGCATGATCCTCATCACTGCTCAGGTCCTCATGGCCATCTTCACCCTCTCCCCTCCACATTTCACATCTCAGCCTTGCAATGGAGGCAGTGACCACCAGCATCGGAAGCCCTGGTTCCTTCCCTGGTGCAAGGCTTCTTCCCCCCGCTCTCTTTAATCACATTAGCAAAGTCGAAAAACTGCCTTTGGCACCTTATTATTCAGTCAGTGAACTCTCACTAATTCCTGACACAACTAATAAATATCTGATGGTAGGATCCCCCTGCTGGGGCACTGGGGAGGGGGCTCTGTCACAGCCCAGCCCGAGAGGTACTTCGCTCTGGCGCCAGTGTTGCTTACGCCTGAATTGTGTGTGCTCTCATTTTTTTTTCACTCGCACTGATGCAAATCCTCTTTTGCTGCATTTTTTTTTTGTCAATTTGCTCCAGATTTCTGTTCAGTAAAAGCCATCACCATCCTGGCCCTTGGGCCAGTGTGTCCTGGGGAAGGGACTGCTCTGAACCCTGCAGAGATGCTGGGTACCAGCACCAAAGCCCGGATGATGTTATTCCACCAGTCTCTGCATGTTTGAGAATTCAATGAACTCCCCCACGTTAAACCCAACAATTTTTTTTTCCATCTACCTTCCAAATGGGAGGTGTCACCTGGGAGGATGCTGCAGGGGAGCAAAGTGAACTTGCCAGATCCGGAGATTGACGAGCATGAAAGTGGAACTGCAAACATCAACTCAACTTCACCCTTTCACTGGAGGAAATGTTCACTTCTGCTGAAGCAGTAATTTCTCCGTGCTCACTTCAGCGCGTACATTCGAGTGACAGATATCTTGGCTTGAGAGCCATTTCATGATTTCACTTTCAAAACCTAAAATCTTCAGCAGAGAGACAGACCATTAAACTTAGATGTAAAAGGGAGAGGGGCTGGCAGCTTTCCTGATGGCCAGGCTCCCTGCCACAGGTTCAGTATAGATTAGCCTTCCCCAAGGTTTAAGCTCATTTCATACAAGGTGTGGAGCTGCTGAAGGAGAAGGGCCCAGATCCTGGCTGCACTGTACAGCAGCTGAGCCCCACTTCACCTTCATTGAGAGAAGCTAGGGATTCATTTCCAACTGATATTTGGGCAGTTCTCATTCTTCTGCTTAGTTCTCAAACTATGCTTTGATTTTCTCCAGGTATGGTTTTGCCAGTTGGCACAAACCTGCTGACTTGGTGCCTTTGCCCTCCCTTCAGGCTGGGGACATGGCAGGAGCAGCGTGCCTGGGCTGATGCTGGGAGCAGTGTATTTCTCAGTGGCCTCATTTGAAGAATAAACCAGCCATGTCCTTTCATTGGTTTCTTGAAGAGAGGTAATACATTTCCAGTGGCATCAGTGACAGAAGCAATATCCTTTCATTGCTGTCACTGGAAAAGAGCAGTTTTATACTGCAAAAAAGAACTAGTGCACTTGTACAAAACATATCTTCTATTCCCTTAAACCTGGGGAAATCCTTGTCGTATTAATATGTGGCTGAATTGCTTCTCTTTGAACACTTCTCCCAGGGATTTGAGTTTTGACCAGTTACTGCACTTGGATAAAAAGTATTACTTTGTAAATAGCAACAGTGCTTTGTAGTGAATGGGAACAACAAATAGCAAGTGTCGCTGGGGCTCCAAAGCTGCTGTCCCTGAGCAAATACAAGCCAATCCCAAGGACCCCAGGACTGTGCCAGAGCCATGTGTTTCAGATGGGAAAACACATACGTCAGTTATAGGGGGAATTCCCTTTCCTCTGCCTGTGAGTCTCCATTCAGATTACAGGCAGTTGTTCTTTCTTCTACAGTGCAGGACATTTCCTCTCATTCTAATGTTTTCAAGGTACCCGTGTGGAGCTCAGGGGCATTATCAGAGGGCTCTTCAAACCATACCTTTCCAAGCAGGCTCCCTCACATGGGTTTCTGGGGAAAGGTGGCTTTGATTAATGGTCTTTCTTCCCTTGCAAGTTCAGGTTGCTGGTAGCACAGCCAGGACATCTTCAACCAGATCCTGCAAAGCTTCATAGCATCTCTCATTTAATCGCTGCCATTAGTGGCTGTACAGCCTGCTTGCTGCATGCCCGCAGTGCTGGGAAGTAGCATGTCCTCTTATCTCCTTGCTGTGTGATGATGTACTTTGGCTAATGTTTCTCTTCATAAAAGTTTGACTTCTTCCTTTTCCCTTCCTGGCTTGGCTCATGTTTGTATCTGCTGTTGCTGGGAAGATGGAGACAGATTCTTGTAACCCTGCTCCGGGTCCACCTGAATATCCTGCCTTGCTGTGGGGAAGAGAGCCCCTGGCTGAACTGCAGGCACCCTGAAGCAATTGTGTAGACTCATCCATCCAGAGTGAGTGTACAGCAACACAGGAGAAAAAACCTCCCCACCCACTCTGATGCTAACAGGGAGCTTGGTGCTGTCGTGGGCAGTTGGCCTGCTCAAGAGAAGGAGGCATATGTTTCAGGGAGCTTTGGTCGACCTCAGTGTCCAGCCCTTTCTGTCTGTCCATGTGGGAAGTTTTCAGCCTATTATGATGTGCTAACCCAAAACTGGCAGCGTGGGGGACAGTCTGTGGCCTCTCTGGTCTATGTCAGAGAAATGTTTGCTGGACTGGTTGGGTCCTGGCTGTAATTTAATGGGCACCTGAACGTGGGGACAAGGACCTGTCAGGACACAGAGCAGGGCAGTATATAGCGATGAGAGCAGCACCAGCATGCTGCCCCAAAACCTGGAGGTGAATATCAGCTTGGGGTGAAGCAGTGAGCCCCCAGATGCCTCAAAATCTGTTTTTGAGAGATTAGACGAAGCTCACGCTATCTGCAGATCCACCTGGGAAGTCACTGTGGGGCCTTGCTGTTGCCATACAGCAGAGATGTGTTGGTCTAGCCTTGGCGAGCAAGGTGATAAATCTGGGCTGCAGCTGCTCACTGTCCTTTGTGTCGCAAATTGCCCAGGCAGTTAAGAAAGACTGCGGTCATGCATCAGCCAGTCCTGCTTGAAGAGAAGGCACACACACACACACAGATAGGATTTCCTTGAGAAAGGAGCTGTGAAGATCTGACAAAACAGATCTTTCCAACACCTACAGTCCTGAATGACCAGCACAGTCCCAGCTGTCTGGGTCAGACCTTCGGTGGGATGCGGGGCGTCCCAGGCCTGCTTGGCTTGCTCCTAGATGAGCATTTGTCTTCAGTGTCCTGAGTAACTGGCAGGCGGTGCTGGGCGAGCTGGGGAGCGAGCCCTGAGAGCGGATGTGTGAGCAGTGGCTCTGGGCCAGACCCTGCTTCCTTTTTGCACAGTCTGATACTGCAGGTAGTCTGGCCGAGGTCTCCGTCCTTGTACGGGCAGGTAGCACAGGTCCCCTGCGAGAGCTGCCTTGGAAATGTTTTGCTGTGCCTTCTTGTCTGAATCTGTGCTGAGCTGTATTTCTTTGCTGGTAAGGAACAGATCTGCTAGGATGAGAAATTTACCCTGCACTGAGTGTAAACACAGATGGAAACATGGTGAAGCCCTTTTCAGAGTCTGTTTAAAAGACTGAACATGTGGGGCAGTGAAAGAGCAGGTGGAGAACTAACCCAGGAAAGGACAGTGGTGCTAAGGGACAGCTGGCTGGGGAGAGGGCACCAACTGTAAGACAGTGGAAGTGTCTAAAGTGGGGAAGTTACCCCAAAGAGCAGCAGAAGACTCCAGAAAGGTTACATTTGGAATTTTTTAAAAGACTCCTTTATTTTTTGAGTCCTGTGAGCTGCATCCCAGGCACTTTAGATGGAACACGTTGGTGGGCTTTTCCACTGAACTAATCTCATCTGACCTTACTAAGGCAGCATGTGAGGGATGCAGCTCGGTGTCTCCTCCAGCTGCTGGGATGAGAAGGATTTTGCTCCCTGGTTAGGCAGCAATCGCTGTGCTGCAGAAGCTGCTCTGCATATTGCCCTGGAAGGGCAGACCTGGCACGTCCACATCACTGGGAATCAGCTTCATGTTGATGGTTTGGTTAGCTCTTCTGGTCCAAGCCGAAGCATTTTCTGTGCTCTACAATAAGAGCACTCCTGGACAAGGGCCTTGGTCCTGTGGGGCTTTATTCACTTGCCTAACCAAAAAGCTAAAAACATGGATAAAGCCTTGGATGCCTGAGGAAACATTAAATCGTGTTCTCCTCCCAGCCGTAACCTTGGCAGAAGCACAGCTCTGGCTGCTAAAGCCCATAAAATGAACAATCCCTGTTGCTCCTGATAGGGGTATAAAAATATAATTACTTGAAGAGTGACTTACGATTCAGTGGAACAAGAATCTTCTCCATTTTGATTGAATTACGCAGAGGTATTCCTAGAAGACTGGAAGCAGATGGCAAGCTCTGACCAGGCGTTTAACAGCCTGAGTTACTGTGTGGAGGGGATGGAGTTGAGCAAGACTGAAAGCTGCCGCTCCTGCCTTTCTGCTTGCCTTGGGTCACCATCGTGGTGTGTTCCTTGGGAAAGGAGAGTCTGAGGGGTAGGATGGTTCGCAGCAATGGATGGAGATGTGGAGCATGTCCAGTAGCAAAAGGCTTCTTTTGAAGCAGCAGCAGCATGCAGTTCTGGTGTCAGCAAAGAAAGGCAAAGATTTTGTATCTGCAAAGCCAGTGCTGCTTTGGTCCCAGGTAGGCACATTGTGACAGTAGTCCCAGGGTGTTGTGTCAGGACCCTGTGGACCTGGGAGGTGGCAGCTGCCCTCCTGTCATGCAGGAGAGCTCCTCATCCCTCCGGGCCCAGGAGGAGGACAGGCGAAGGCAGACAGTCCCCTGGGTTGGGGTGGAATGAACATTGCCGTGTAATTTCTGCCTCGCTGCTCCTCCTGCCCCCATGTATCTTGAGCACATCAATAAAATCAAACAGCCTATTAGCAGCACGTCGTGTTATCCACCGTGGATGTGTGTGCTGTGCATCAGGCAGCCATGCAGCCTGCATTTTATGGAGTGAGTACCACTGCTGGGGTTGCAGCGATTATCACATCCCCTCACAGCTGGGGGATTCTACGGCTTTTATGAGCCACCCTAAATCAAAGGCCCATTCTTTTTAAAGATAACTTAACAGTCCTCTCCCTTTCTTTTCTTTTAATGGCATAACAGCCAGCTGATTACGAGGTGAGACACAAATCTTGTTGCCGAGTTGTGCCTACTGCATTGTCTTTTTGATTATTTTTATCAAATAAGCAAACATTCTTTTAGAGCTCTGAAGTCCTTAGAAGGGAGACTCATTTTCTGCTACCGTGATCTCTTTGTCGCGGACGGGTGATGTATGAAAAGGAATTGCAAATAGCTGTTTACAGCGAGCAAAGTCACGGAACAGCCCACTTTAATTTCTGCTGTCTGTCGGAGACTGTTGTTGGTGATGGTCAAAATTAATTAAGCAGGAAGGAAGAGAGCAGGGAGGCAGTCTGCATCCAGTTCTGACATTGAAATATTAATGGTGAGCTAATCAAGAAAGAGTATCTATGAATATCTAATCAGCTTACAGTTTGCATTTTTACTGATGCAGGGAACTTCTGGGCAACAGCCCTTTGCGGGAGGTGTTGGGGGTGGAGGTGGGCTGCCTGCTGCCTGATTGCTCTATCTGGGAAGACATAAAGAGCTTGTGCCTGTGTCAGGGGCTGAGGCACCTTTGCCTTTTGCACCTAACAGCCCTGCTGCTGCCACTGGATGCTGCTGTTCCCTTCCTGCTGTCACCTAACAGCAGCCGGGTCAGTGGGTCCAGCCCACGGCACCCCCAGCGCCATGTTCCTTCCTCCTCAGTGTTAAAGGGCACTTAGAGGGCTCAGCTGCTCCAGGATGGGGCTGTAGCATCTGTCCACTTCTAGGCCTTGGGCAAAAGCTCAAAACAGTGTAGCCATGAACAAAGGACCTCACCCTGTCTCTCCACGCCTGGCGCAGGGCACCCGATGGGAGGCAGAAGCTGTGCTCCTGTCTCTCCTGCCAGCATGTGACTGGTGTTTGCAAGTCGAATTTCAAGGCAGTTTTAGGAGAAACAGAGGGTGATGGTTGTGCTACAGGACAGGGGTGCACTGCAGACTCCCCATGTCCAGCACCTGCTCCAGGCACAACAGCCACAGCAGGGGCTCAGCTGCTTTCGCTGACCCACCACACAAGCAGGGGAAAATAGGAGGAAACAATCTCATGGCCAAGCTGGGCTGATTTTAATCAAAGTCACAAAAGTAAAAGTTGCTTTTGGGTGTCAGGAGGAGTCAAGCAGCATTTCTGTCTTCCACATCAGCGTAATGAGGGCTGTGGCTTTGGAGATTTGTATTGC
The DNA here is from genome assembly GCA_025331215.1 of Actenoides lindsayi. Classification (NCBI taxonomy): domain Eukaryota; kingdom Metazoa; phylum Chordata; class Aves; order Coraciiformes; family Alcedinidae; genus Actenoides; species Actenoides lindsayi. The sequence continues at coordinate 23,550 of WTSP01010916.1, forward strand.
TGTGTTTCTGCAAACAGTTTCCTCTTATAACCTCTTGGAAATTGGATTTTGCAGGGCTGAGCAGTTTGTGTGCAGCAGATAGCAGTGGGACTGATAAGCAGAAACCTGTTTACACACTCACTCATATTTAATGCTACAATTGGGCAGGGGATTGCCTAGATTATTTTTTTTTTTTACTTTTTTTTTTTAAACACTATCAAATGTAATCCTTCTGGCTGAATGTCTTGTGGCTGCATAACAGGGAGAAACTAGAACCAGGCAGTTTCAATGGGTAAAGAATGTGAAAATAACTTCATGTGAAGCAAAAGAATAAAGGTAATAAGTAAATCTTAAATGATAATAAGGAAGGATCAGGTGGCAATCAGTAGGGAATAGTGTACCTGCACTGTCCTCTGCAAGGTGGTGGTTCACAGATTGCCAAGTTAGCAGGAACTGGACACAATTCCAAATGCAGAGAGAGTCCTGGCAGCAACAGGAGCTTTCTGGGAAAGAAAAATGGAAAGCAGATGGCATCAGTTAAGAATTGCAGGAAGGTACCAGGGATGTCCGGGGAGGTGGTGCAGCCCAGTGGCTGTGGGAGTGAGAACCCCCCTCGTTGTGGATGCGTGGGCACCGTGAGGCCCAGCTCCAGTTCCTGGGGCGGCCGGCGGAGCGAGCGGCAGGGATTTCTCTAGGAGGAGCACACTGAAACGTGCTTCTCTCTGTTGCTCCAATATAACCCAAATCTGTCAGCCTTTAGGGCTTGCTGTGAAGGTCATCTGTGAGCAAGGCTAATTATTTCAAGCAAAGGAGCAGGCTAATGCCACTAGCCTGCTCCCAGGAACTGAGCTCTGCCCTGTGCCTTGGCTGTGGAGCTGCACACAAGCCACGGGGAATTACAGATGCACGGGGGTGTATGTTAAGCTCACAGATATAAACAGATCCCACTGGCACATACCTTGGGCACAGAGAGGGAAACACACATTTTTCATAGCTGATTCAGTCAGTTGTCATGAAAATGCTGCTCCAGCCAAAAGGTGGTATTTCTTCTTCCCGCCATTTAATTTTCTTTAATCTGCTCTTGACATTTATTGAAAGAAGTGTTTCATGCACATCAAAGCCAAAGATTTCAAAACATCACATGAAAAAAAAAAAAAATTAAGGTCAGTCCAAGGGAGGATATGGTAGCAAACATGAGATGAAAGACTCTAGTTTCTACAAGGAAGGTCTGTGCAAAACGAGAGGTCACGCTGGTCCGTGGTCTGAGGGTGCTTCATTTGCACCTCTGACAGCAGCTGCAAGCAGTGGGCTTTGCTTGTCCTGTCACCTTTGGCAAGTTAAGCCAGGCATGAACAGGTTCAAAAGTAAAAGGTGCCTTGATAACGTGACTTGTCAGGAGCCTCTTCACATGGGCGAAGAGTTTCCCATAGCTCTGCCCAGTGTTGGCCCAACTTGCTTTGCCTGGGGCAGCGCTCACAGAGCCGCAGGCAGAGCTGAGCCATCCTCTGCACTTATTCTCCATAAGCAAGCGTTGCTGCTTCTCACACAATTAAATGAGCCAAAGCATTTGACAAGCTGAACGAGCTGCTGAGAGTGAATCCAGTGGAGGGGCCAATCCTGCAAGATGCCTCTGGATGCGTCGAGCATCCCAAATGCCAAAACTGGAGAAGGAGAAATGTAAAAGATCCCCAGAAAACGTCTGCATTTAGTTCATTTTACATGGGTAGAGGTAACAAGCTGACACAGGTTAATTTATAGCTTGGTTGTATGCTGATTGCAAAGTATACATTTCCAGCCAGCAGTCATTAGTAAATCACCCACCGGTTCTCTTGGCATATAAAAGAAATTTCTTCTTTCCTGACATTTAAAAAAAAAATCCTAATAAGTTATACACTCCATGACTTTATAGCATTTTTAATATTTAAAAGAAGGCTAGAATCTCTAACCTCAACCTTTAACAAATGTACAGTAACGCGATAACAGATTTGTCTCGAACAGCTGCTATCTTGGTACCAAGTGGCATGAAGAGGAAGGAAGTAATTGGCTTGTTTTCAGATAATTACCATAATTGTAGTGACACCATTTGGATCACATCTAACTGCGTTCCTGCTGCAAGTTGGATAATTTAATAATTGGCAGAATTGAGACTGACAGTAAAGTCAGCGTACGGCGGGGGAATCAGCAGGCACCTCCCTGCACGGCTAGTACAGGCTCTGCTGCTCTTGCTGTGAAGTTCAGCAGCCTTTAGATTCTACTGCTTTTCACAAGCCATGCGAGTGGCTCACATCTTTGCTCCTTTGCTGATGCTTGACCTGATGAGACCACGCTTTGCACCTTTTGAACCTTCTGGTTTGAGATCAATCACGTTGGCTCAGTCCTACCCAAACGACTGCTTTCTTTGTGCACTCAGTATTTTTAGCTGTCCTAGTTCTGCTGGGGCCTTGTCCGAGCTCTACACTGAAAGTGGATTAAACCACAGGCAGCAGCCAAACGCTTTTCCCAGAGCTTGAACCCAGGTCCTCCTGAGCAGAGCTCATTTCCCTGGCTGAGCCCTGCCAAGCTGCAGGGGTGTTGGGGAGCAGAGCACATCAGGCTCGGCAGGATGCACTGAGGGAACTCGTCCCCTTCGTGTCTTCTTGTGCTTGCTGCTTGTGGCCAGTGTGAGGGGGACTTAGCATCTCCTGTGCCTCCAGTCCTGACAGCTGCCCGGCCAGAGTCCCAGGAAGTGAGGGGCTGCAAGGTAAGGCCTGGAGGTGGCTGAGGCTACCAGGGAAAGGCAGGAAGGATTTAATCGATCAGCCAGGCATTTTCAGCAGGGAGTTGCAAAATGGAGCAGAGCTCTGAGCTGATGTCTTGCAGGGTTGGTACGAGTACCGAGAGCTTTCCTGCAGTGCCCTGCATGGCCTTGCCCTGCCTCCACTTCTGCTGTGCAATGCAGATGTGAAGACAGTGACCGAGGAGAGGAGACTGCTCGAGCTTTTAGTAAGAGACTCTTAGGGCACATTTTCTTGTTTCGCTTCATGCCCTTGCTGCTGAAGAGCCCCTGTGGCTCTTCTGCATTCCCTGGGCTGAACCCAGACACCTCTGTCAGTTGACAGAGAGGTCAAGGAGGCAGTGCCAGGCCTGCAAGGTGAACAGGCTTCATGCCCACTGGGGCAAGACAGAGTGCTTCCCTCCTGTACCAGTTTCTGGCAGAGCTGTGCTCTGCCATGGTTCGGGCTGAACCAGGCCCTCCATCCCACATGTATTTTCAACAGATCTCAGTGGGTGAGGTGAGTGCTGATGCACTAGCTGTAGGTCTGCAATGCAGCCCATGTCTGGGGGCCCGAGGGGCACCCAGATCATTGTGCACTGAGAAGAACTTTGGTACAGGCAAGCAAAGCACTTGTCTCTCTAATGAACCTGTCTGCCAGTGTGAGGTTGATGGCTCCATCCCAGCCTCCCGTATCTGGGCACACACACAAGACTGGCACTGGACGGAAGGGAAGGAGGGTGACTAAAAAGCAAATCCCATCTCTCTTTCCCCAGGCTCTGAGGTGTGGTCTCTGAGGTAGTGGTGGGAAGGTTTGCAATGCTGGGGCTACGTGCCTGGGAGCATCTGGCTGATCCCCACACATCCCCTCTCCCTGCCTCTCACACAAACTGCAGGGTAACTGTTTCCTTGCAGCATTCCCTCCCCCTCTGAGATTTATTGCTGCCAGGAGGCTGTGCATGTGGAGGTGGCATAAATCTCACCCAAAAGAGAGAGAAGGAGGAAATTTGCATTTGCTCCCTTGCTGGCATACTGAGTGCAGCTTTCCAGTTCACTGCTGGAACCCTGAGCAGGTCCCAGGCAGAAGACTGAGGCACTTTCCTCAGTGTAAGACAGGGCCAGCACTGGGGGCTTCCATCCCTGCTGACAGCGGCCACAGCCAGCAAGGAGCAGCTCTTCCCTCGGACCAGTTATGCCCAGGTTCATTTCACCCCACTCCTATTTATATTCCATGGTATCAGCCTACATCATTCTGTAGCATTTGCAGGCTGCAGGCATTCACTGTGCTCCCCTCGACTGATCTGCCAACAACCACAAACCCTTTAATAGCTTTTTCTCATTCAGACCTTCCGATCCTCCAAGTTCCTCACATCCTCCTCCTGTGCACACACCCTGGGCTGACAGGCAGCGTGCTGGAGTTAAACCCCTGCAAGCTGCTGCTGGAAAGGAGACTACAGAAAGCAGTTTGGGAGATTATAGTCAGACCGTGGTCATGCTGCTGCAGTGGGTCTGGATGTCCTGTCGCCAGAAGCCAGCCCGGACTAAGAGGCTTTCAAATAACAGAGCATGAGCAAAGAGAAAAGCCTGGTAATTCTTCTCCCTGAGATTACATTTTAACTGCAAGGCCATCAGTGTTTTCATATGTCAGCAGCAAACTGGACACAAGGCAAACCAAGGGAGCAAGGAGGGAGCGAGGTGGGTACAACACATTCATCAGAGGCAAAAGTTGGAGGCAGCCTGCAAACCTCTGCTTCCGCAGGGGCTGACAGCTGTAAACAGCATATTGAAGCCATGGAGGAAGTGAAGAATTAATTACAGTTCTGAGACCCACTCCCACTTCCAGCCACAAGCAGCATTTATTAAGATCTCAGTGAGGCGGGAAAGATTGAACAAGGGACTCAGGGGACTACGAAGGGGAAGAGAATTAATCAGTTTGTCTCAGGAGACTGGAGAAGTCAGATTAAATAAAAACGGGAAGCAGGATGAAGGGGGGAACAAGGTGGATGGAAACCTGGACGTGTTTGAAGGAGAAACTGCATAGAGTCACAGCTGGGAGAAGTCCCAGGGGCTCTAATCCTCCACTGCAGAAGCTGGGGAGTTTTGAGGAGAAAGGCTGTAAGTTTGCCTTGACTTCTTTAATACGTTTGGAAATGTCACATTTAGGCCTCTTGCTTCCTTTGCCTGGCAGGAGGCAGCCACGGAAGGTGCCCCCAGCTCTCCCACCACTGATCTGTGCATCAGAAAAATGCCCAGTGTCTGTGGGACTTGAGAGCCATGCCCCAGCTTGCCAAAATTCCCCCATAGCCAAATGGGGAGCAGGAAAGGAAGCTGAACCCAGATGTCCAAATCCCAAATGTCCCACAACACCCTAAGAGGAAAATCTTTGCCCTGCCTGTTGTCAGCCCAGTGTTTTCCATCACAATAACATTCAATTATTTATCTTCTCAAGTGTGCAACATTTTCTTCCCTCTTTTGTGTTGTTGCTTTTCTGCCTGTCCCTCTGGGAAAGGTCACTGGGCTTCCACATTCCTGCTGTGTAATGAGCTGTGATGGTGACCAGCACTGGGGTCAAAGAGTTTAGTGGGCGTTGAACACCAACATCATGGGGAGGGAGCCTGTCACCAGCTTGTGAATGGGCGTCCCATTGCCAAGCTCCTTCCCCAGCATGCAGCCCAGTGGCAGAAACTTCATGCAACCCTGATTAGAGACTTTGGTCTTATTCTTCCCCCTTGAAAATCCCAAGCCTGATATAGAGCCATAAATAAAAACTTCTCATGTAATCAAAGTAAACAGTGGATGGGGGAACACACTTTTCCTCCTTAGTAAGTTCTCAACTTCAGGAAGCAGGAAAGCATTCCTGGTTTTCTGGCATATCCAGAAGTAGGCTCTTTTGAGAAGGGAAGTGCAAAGTGCATATCCCAGAGGAATTATTTCTTCTAACCCCAAAAGCATTGATTCAGAATTGAGACACCAAAGCCCTCCTTGCTGTTGGCTGCAGCAGAAACACTTTCCAACAAAGAATGTTATTTAGAAAGTTCCTGACTTTACCGTATCAATCTCTTTCACAGAAGTACTGCTCTGTGCCTGTTTTTTTTTTAGCAAGCTCCCAGGTTACTGGAAATTACTGGTTATAGTAAAGCACAGAAAACAGCAAAGCAAGGAAAAGAGGCTGTATTTACACTGCGTTGTGTTAGAACCTGTAGGATATCAGGAAGCTTCGTAGCAGGATGGGTTTTTTTTCCCTGTGTTGTGCCAAAGAGCAGTCAAAAAAGGTATGTTCTGCTGACTCTGTAGTGGTATTTCTAAGCAAACCCACTAAATACTGTTTGATATGTTAGCTGGAGTTCAATACGCACAAATGGTGGTAGGGAAGGGTGTGCACTGTATTATAGCTGATACTTCTTGAAACCTGGCGCTGAAAAGCTGTCTGTGGATGCAACACACCAACTTCCTCACTCCCTGATGGCCAACAGCGGTACAGCAGCGACTAAACCTGGGCACTGACCCTGAGCACCAGTCCCTGGCTGTGTGGTGTCAGCCCCTTCCCCTCGAGGCAGAACAGACCTCAGATTTAAGGTGAATGAACGACCAAGTTACAGCTGCAGGCAAGACTTGAAAAAAAAAAAAAAAAAAAAAAAAAAAAAAAAAAAAGAAAGAAAAAAAGTGTGTTTCCCAACACATACATTATTTTCCAAACAGAAACCAGCCGAAGAAGTCAATGTCACACATTTAGCAGAAATACATTCTCCTTCAGAAAACTAACACAAAGGATGTTTGCTTAGGGGGTACAGGTAAGACAGGAAATTAGTTTTGCTGTTAGACTGGAGGTAGAACCTGAAAGCTGGAGGTGGAAGAGCCTCCCTGAACCACCCCCAGGGTCCTGCAAGGCCCTGGTTTCAATCTTTGGGGTGTACAGACCCAACTGCACCCATCTGCTTTGTTTTCCCCATCAGCGCTGCCCAGCGACACCTCACATGGGCACCGAGATGACCACTGAAAAAGGCAAAACTCTTCCTGTCACTTTGCAGCCAGGCTTTTCAAAGATGTTGGTGGAAGACTCGATGCATCTCGCTCGGATGCCCCTTGGGTGTATTGATGGATCCCCAAATCAGCTCCGCGGTCTAGCTGGGCTTGTTACTTTAATGAAACACTAATTGCTGCTTCTACAGTCTAAAAAAAGCGCCTTTGGTCCTGCAGCAGCTTCAGTTAAGCAGTGTTAATTGCCAAAGCTAATTATGTTGCTGTTGCTCCTAGATACTGGTTCAGGTTAGGTCTATAAACAATAAAACCAGTAGCCAAACCGCTGTAGCTTAGCTGGTACGTGACCTGTGCATGGCTGTGGCTCTGAACTGCTCTGGCTGAAGGCATCGCTCTGCTCTCCACGCTTTCTGTGCACAGGGGCTACATCTCCAGCCAAAGCCACCCACCCTGCACAGGACACAACCAGGGAGGTGACAGTTTCTAGACAAGAGACCCCAGAGCAAATCTTAGTGCTGAAATTCTTAGGATTTCACTTTTGAGAGGAAATGCTGAAAAAAACCCTACCCTGTCCTCAGTTCCATAGGTGCAGGTTTTATCCTCTCTTTAAAACCTGTCCTAAAGAGGCCTGAAATTTCTTCTGTCTTGCAATTAGTGGAAAGAAAGAAGCAAACAGAAGATTTGGGGTTCCGCTTCCCTAATGGATAAAACCCACTCCAAACACCTCAGTGCTTATACATCCTGGGTCTGTTTCATCGATGAAATTCCCAACTGAAAAGGTGCTTTACACCAATTAAACCACCAGAACTTTCTAAGATCTTTCTGAAAAACAAGCTGAAATATTTGCTGGGTAGAACACAGCCTCGCGTAATTGCTCCAAAGGGGTTACGCTTTGCCAGGGCCCTTGGAAACCATTGCTTTGGGACTGGAGGTAGAAGCAGCCCAGCGTTGGCAAAAGCCAGTGTGAATCTTCACCGGGATGCCAGCAGCTGGGAGCTGGTGGCCAAACAGGAGCAGCCTGGGAGAGCCACGAGGAAGGAAACGTTTCTGGAGCTTGGCCTTGCGGCCTCACCTCTCTCCTCCTCCATGCCCCAGACGAGCAAAACAAAGAGGGCAATGCTATAGGTTATTATTCTGGAGAGGATTTTACAGAATCCTGCTTAGGGAACATGTGGCAAAAAAGATTTTATCTCAGATCCAATTAGCAGCTGAGTTACAGGACTCAAGTGAAATAAAGGGCAGTGAATCTCTGCGACTCTATTTAGATGATTTATTAGAACGCGGCTGTCTGCGGGCGGCAGCCGTTATGTTTAATTTATGAGGACACGAGGGGGAAAGGGCTCAGCTACCAAGCTGTTGGGGGGTTCCCACCCCAGCAGTACAAAAATTCTCCTATAACAAAGCACTAACAGCCCCCCGCCCCCTTGAACCGGTATAGCTGGCTGTTCATGGGACTAAATGGCCTGTCAGCCACAGCTTGCCAACTGGGCTTGGCAGAACTGCCGGTGGAAAAGCACTGTTCATTTCCTCTGACTGGTTTCAAGGCTTATGCAGAGGGAAAAGCCAAAGCTTAGAGATCCAGAGGGGAAAAAAAAACAGATGAATTCCCAGCCTTCCAGCTGAACTACCAGCAAGGGGCAATGCATGTACTGGGAATTTTTGCAACAAACATGAAGGAGGCAAAACACAAGTCCTCTCCTCCCTGTTTCTGAAACTTCCCATCCTAAGCGTCTTCCAGGCCAGAAAAGGATATTTGAGCTGGCAGCCTTGGAAGAGCTCCACCATTTGATGTTTGTGTGTTTGTAGAGGAAACACAGAAGGATTTTCAGTGACAGAGGAAATCTGCAGTCCTTCTAACACACCAGTTAAAGTGATTTGGCCACTTTGAAAGCCAAACTCTAAGGTTTCTATCAAAGAGATGTTTGATACCAGGAAACTAAGTATTGTGAGAAAAACAGAGCGTCCATGGTTTCCTCACATTGCAATCAGTATTCATACAAAATAGCTGCTTTCCTGCCTTGCATAGCAATGCCCAGTAGTCAGACCAGCTGCTGTTTGATACTTTTTCTTTCCTTATTTTTTCAGAAGTGGCTGATGTACAGTAGTAGGAAAATACAACCACAAATAATGTGACTGTCTATAACTGGCTGTCTTCAAGAAAAGTGTTTTGGGGTTTTTATTCCAAACACTTCAGTGGTGTTCTGGGTATGTTACAAAGAGAGGCTCTGCTGCGCTCTTGCATCACTATCACAAAACTGGGTGTTCCAGAGGGAAGGAGCCTAATTAGGTTTATTATTTATTGCTAGAGCAGCCTTAGATTTGGCAAATCCCCTCCCAGCAAGACTGTGTTCAGTTCCAGCATATGTTGTTTGGATTCATAATTTGAACTTAAAAGCTAAAAGTACTTCTTTTTTTTTCTAATGGGTAGATGTGAGCTGTCTTCCAAATCTCTACAGGAGGTGGAAGGCTCTCCCAAGGGGGTTGCCTTTTTCTGTTAAGTGTTTCTCTAATGGGTTTGGTGAGAAGCAGTACTGACACACAGCAGAAGGATCAGAAATCAGCCTTACAGTCACAATTCAAAGCTTCTGTTCCCAGCCACCTTCTCAGCTTCTCTGCTCTCCTTATTCACTCAGTCTGAGCTCTCATAAGAAAACCAGGGACCTCTTCCTTGTTTCCAAAAGCTGGCTTAATATTTCTAGTGCCTATAAACACAGTTATCATTTGCAGAGTAAGAACCATCCACTAGAAATCAGATTGCTACATTTAGTTTTCTCCTGTCAGATAGAAAGACAGGGATGCTGACAGACTGCTTCTAAGGTGAACTTCCACTGGGACCAAGTTTTAACAGAGTCATTTGTGCATCTTGCTACCTCAGACGCAGCCATGCGAGTAGCTCTCAGCTCTGGTATTCCTGAGTGACCGCTAACGCAGCTCTCACAGGCATCCGCAACACGACCCAGCAAGACAGCTGAGCTGTGTGGGGAGTTCTAAATTGCTCTTGCTGTCAAAGATGTTGTGATCTCTCACGTCCCAATTTAGGGAACACAAGAGAAATAGCAGAAAACATGGTTTTAAATGAAGGGCAAGAAAAATGTTAGATAAACGCATCGGTAGTTAAGTCGCCGCAACAGAAAGCTGCTGGGGTTTTTCCAACAAGATTTCATCCAGTTCTTAGGTTTAAGATGATAAACCCCGCAGTTCATAACGTGCAAGCTCATTTTAATAAGGGATCTGTCTTCCTCAGTAGTGCTTTGGCACAGGCCACACTCGCAACTCCGCTGTGCTCAAGTAGCACGTGCTGATTTTTTTGCTTTTTGAGAAGACAGCAGCACATGGGGCAGCCCCCAGAAGAGAGCAGAGATGGGGTTGGGCTGCTCTTACAAGAGAGGCAACACTCAAGTTTCACTAGAAACCAGAAGAGAGAATTCAGCCTCTCAGGAACATAGCGTTGTACTTAAGAATTAAAACCAGGTCTCCTGAGCCACAGATGATGCTGACCCAACCACTCCTCCTTATTAGAAAAGGTCATTTTTCTCATTTCCTTCATCCAGATTCACAATGGCAAGGGAGATGATGCTTGCAAATTCAGCTAAAAGCTTTCAACCACGTTCCCGTGAGCACCGGTGCAATGGCTGTTGCACACAGGTGCCAAAAAAAGCATTATTCAAAATACAGCAGAATTTCAAGGTACAGGACAGAGAGTGATTTAATTCCTTCCCCAGCTCCCTTCCCTTTGCTAGCCCTTCCAGCAGAGCCCATGCAGATTTTGTTGGAGCCCTATGGGACACTAGTCTCCAAGCATGACTCCCAGGGGTGCAGGTAGAAGCACTGTTGCTGCAGAGTGAGGGCTCAGCAAGGAGCTCCCCTTCCATCCTACCTGACCAAGGCTGCCATCAAGGAGGCATTAGGGGAAAATGGTTCCTCTGGCTCCCTTCCAAGAGCCTGAATTGGACACAGAGCCCATTTTACCACATTACTTTAAGAGACAGTCAGCAGTCAACCCAGACCAACTTCTAGAAAAGTCAGTGCAACATTTCAAGGTTTCAGTTCTATCAAGTAATTCAAAGTTTGGCAGCCAAGTTGTGACTGTGAACCAACAGCTATTAGCACTGTTATCATTATCATTATTATTATTTACTGTCCTCAAGCACCCAGGACTGTGTGGTGTACAGCAGAGGGGAGGGACAGGAAGGCAGGCACTTGCTCCCAGAAACCTACAGCTTAGATTTATTCACAGCAAAACAAGAGTTTTCATTCATCTCTCTCTTCCCCCCCCAAGTCACTGTGAGCTCTTAGTTTCAGGACAGTGTTGTTACTGCCAGTAATCAAAACCGTAACAAAAGCCACAGCCAGTCTTTGCTAGGCTCTGGAGTGCCACGCACAAGGCAGTGGCGAACCTGTCTCAGCCCCTCCTGGCAGTTCGAGCTCCCACACATCTTGTGTCACAGCAGGTCTGACTAGCACATAGATGGGCAGTTACCGTGGCTCAGACGACGAGCAGCACCACGAGCTGGGATGATCTGATGACTTGCAGTCACTGCTCCATACTTAAATCATCACGTACAACTTCAGTAACCAGAAATTGCTTGGCTTGGCTCCTCTTTTCTTCCACACACAACCCCCAGGCACTCCCAGGATGCTCTACACCCCACAGGAAACCACCTTGCAAAGCCCCTGGCTCTTATTCTTCATCAAGCTTCCCCCCACTCTGCTGACAAACTCATCTTTAAAAACTGTGTCAGCTGCAAGGTTGCAGATGGTCGCATTTGCATCAAACAACTTTTAAATTATCATTCAAATTAAATTAAATTGAAAATGCAATGAGCTGCTCGTGTAGATCTAGGTGCACAAAGACGAGTTAATGAAGGTCACATTTGTAACCAGTGAAGAACATTCAAACTGTATCATGCCTAGCGTGGTTTGCCATTAGAATAACATGCCTTTCTAAATAAGGATAAATTACTCTTGAAGGACTCGTGCAGAACTACTCTGCACTCCCGGGAAAGGCTGGTCTTTGGGACCCTTGCAATTCAAAGAGGGAAGAGCTGTTCCTGGTCCGGCAGAGCACCGGCAAAACTCGTTGGTGGTGAGCGTGAGGCCTCGGGCATCAGTTCGGGCCACGCAGGTCCCGCCTGCTCTCCTTGTCTGACTGCCAAGCCAGGCAAGCCCGGAAGGCCCTGTGCAACTCAGCCGAGAGGCACGTCGTCAAAGCAGGCAGCGAGAGCTTCGCAAGCGCGCGGCCTCCGTGCCGCTGGTTGGAATCGGCTCGGCGACGCGCGCACCTCGGCGCCTTTCGCCTCGCACGGCGGTTGCAGTCACCTTTGAAAAACTGCCCTGTAATGGCTCGTGTGACATCCGTCATCTTCACGGCTCCGTGTTGTCACAACGATGTCACACAAATTAACCATACCTATCTCCCTGCGCCGAGATGAAAAATGTAACCGGTTTGGCTCCCAAGTGGCGGAGCACGGGCTGGCTCCTTGCGAGGCTTCCCGCGGGCCAGCTGCTGCTCCGACCCCACCGTGGGCCCTGACAAAACACTGGGCAAGGGTGGGAACTGGGCACTTGAGTGACCCGAGTGCAGGTGACCACGGAGCAATAACCTGAACGAGCCAATGCGAAGCAGAAATGTGTAGCTGCTGCTCTTTCCCTCCCCCTTGTGTGATCCTGTGCTTTATCTACAAGTGCCATGGGCCACGTCGTGTGCTTCCCCCTGAGAAAGGAACTATCATTTAGTACAGGGAAATAAACAGCAAACTCACGTACCAAATGCTCCTTAGCAACAAAGCTCTTGTTTTCACACGTTCTCTGTTCCACACTCAGGTGTGAAGTCAGATGCTGAGAGATCAGAGAAACCTGTGAAATGGAGAGTAATAATTGGCAAGATTTTTGGCATCTGGAGATAGTTTTTACATGCAAAAGCTTAAGAGCTCTTGGTTTGCTACAGCAGTAGCTTGCTCTCACACAGAAAAGACCCAACACCTGACATCAAAAGGGGACTACTGTGCTTGCTTTAATTAGCCACTAAGGTTTTAGTTGCTTGAAAGTGACTGAGCGTATCCAAAATCTTAGAAAGCAAACATTATAAAATCCACCCAGCCACATTTCTGATATTTTCTAACAAAAGCAGTCAAACCACAGCTGAATGCAGCTGATGGTTCCTTGCAACAAGACTCACCAGGTTCAGTTACTGGGCTGCGGACACCGGATAAGTGGGTTAACCCCACGTGTGAAACGTGCTGCTGAGAGGTAGTGATGTGTCTTTGCTTACTCTGGGAAGAGCACTGTGCACATTTGTTCCTAAATGCTCAGGATGGTTGTAAATCTGAGGAAAGCCCTTTGGATCTCAGTGGATGATGATCTAATTTGTATCAGCGTAACTGAGAACAAAATCTGGACCTGAGCGTTTCACTCAACACGAGCTTTTGTGTGATGGCATATGAGAAATGGCAACAACTGGAATTAAACTATTTTACATAATCCATTCATAAGATACAGCTCATAAATAATAGTAGGAAAACAAAATGCCAAGCCAAACTGATTAAAAAACAAGCTTGAAAGCTGCCTTACAAATGAGAGGCACAATAGTAGCGCAGCAGTGAATGGTGATTTACTCTCTGGTTTGTAAACCAATTTATTTATCAATAGTTGAAGTTAAAAGATTATGCAAGAATAAGGATATGTGGCTGGGGGGAATGCATTACCACTGCTGCCTGTCTGGAGTCAACAAAGGGATTTTAGGTTTTGTCTTCATTTTGATAACTGCAGAACAGCTCCCCATGTAAAAGCACAGCCTCTCTCTGGGCATGGGAGCAGACTGCTCACCACAGCTTCTGCGCCTCCTCTTCGCTAGCTCTGGGGAGTTGTGTTAAACGGCCCTGATGCAGAGTGTCATGGATTTCATAGGGTTTGCTGGTGTCTTTTGCCACTCTTGACTGCTGTGGTATGTGACAAGCCTGTGGCATGGACACAGCTCGGTTACTATGCCCTGAAAACTCACAGTGACTTTTCAGAAGAGCCAAAGCCTTCGAGTCTTGCCGTCGAGTTCTCTTGCACAGCATCAAAGCGTTGCAAATAGCAGCCTTTACGCTGACAGTTCACGTTCTCCCAGGAATCACTATGGGAAGGAAGTTTTTCTTCTTTAGATGTTCCATTAGAAACTGCTGATGCAGAATCCATCAAATCCATTAAAAGTCCATTAAGTCTGTAAGGCTGCTGTTTGTTTTTCTGTGTTGTCTGAAAAAATTGGAAGGCCACAAGCTGCACGTTGCCTGTGGCAGATCATCCCGTGCTGGCTGGCTCTGTCTTCTGGCTGCGCTATCCCATACGCAATATAGACATGTGGCTTTGAAAGCTGAGAAGATACAAGGCCTTTTTACCATGGCTGCATGGCTAGGCCAGTGCCTTTGGATTGTGTTACACAAAAATGACAGCAGTCGAAGACAGACAGGAAATGAAGCCCAAGAAGTTTGGCCCAAAATACGCCATGCCATTTTGCATCAGAACAATTCAGAGTCTGAGAAATTTGCTCTTTAGTCAGTTGTGAACTGTACGTTCTTCCCTAATAACTATGTCAACAGGTAACACTTAAATTATAACTAGATACGGTAAAATAAGTTGGGGATTGATGGTACTGAGTATTCCTTGGATGTTGGCCTGAAGGAAAAAATCACGTAGAATTCATGTCCCAGAGCATTTTACAAACTTGTATTAACACATCCATTTTAACCTATGTGCAAAGGATAATTTCAGGTAATGCCACAAAATAGCTCTTTCTAAGATAAAATGAGGCACAATGATTCTGCGCAACCCAGAATGACCAGGAGCTTTAGGCAGAGCAGAGTGGCTAGGACACAGGATTGATCTTTGTAAATGAGTGTCAAGCCAAGTGGAGAGTCCAAGCCAAGTGGAGAGTCCAAGCCAAGTGGAGAGTCCAAGCCAAGGTTGTCCCAAGAAGCAACAGGCAGTGGTGCTCTTTTGATCAACCTCATGGCACCCTGTTGTGAATCGGAGCTGCTGTATCGACAGGCAGCATCTTGGCTCTTGCAGACAGCAGGCAGATACACCTGGCAGAGTGCACAGGTCAGATGCCAAGCGTGCGAGACGCTTGTCTGGTTTGTTACAGCCTCCTGGGAAATTGGTTTGGGTTTGGTTAAGTTGACTTTTAAATGCAGGCATCCTACGGAAGGAAACTTCCCTGAATGACAAGTCTGATGTAGTTAAACAAAACCATTTTTGAAATGCAGAACTCTAAAGGTGATTAAAATGCAGGGTTTCCAATGTATATTTCATCGAGGCTAACCATGAGCAGTCCTTTTAAACTATTGCCTTTGATGGCTGGCTGTTTATTTGGATTCAGTGAATGCCAGTTTGGTGAAAGAGGGTGTCAAACAGGTCAAGAGGCGAGACGGACACCGCTCCCTGGAAATTCAAGCCTTTATTATCTGGTCTCCATGGGATTTCCTTTCCTACATAGAAAAATGTGTGGTAATGCCATAGCAACAACAAAGGAACAAACATAGCAGGACATGTCTCTGCTGTTTCAGGCTTAGGAGGCTGGATTTTGTAAATGACTGCATTTCCAGAACAGTTATTTTGCTTAGAGTAGTATAAACAATGAGAAGCTGAACTAAAGGCACAAGAAATAACGATGAGCAGCTTTCCATCTTCTCTTTGAGGATTTGTCTGTAAGGCAAAAGGAGCCTTATAAATATTAAGGACGAGTTGAAAAATCCTCATTTTAATTTTAAACTGATTCTTCTCCCTCATCTCAGACTGAACTTAGAAAAGCAGCATCCTTAAACCCCGTGATAAACCCCTCGCCCTGCGTGGGTAAGCAGAGCCGTCTGCAACTGCCCTTATTCTCTGCCAGTTGGTTCCCACAGCCAATATCCATTGCCTGCTCGTTAGGCAAAGGGATTTCCCTTAAGGTTTCAGGGGCTGAATGGCCCTTAGGGAACTGGCATGTCTATGGGGATTCACAAAACTGGAAGAGGCTCCCCTCAGTGGGACTGGGCAGCTCTCTGGGGTGGAGGTCTTGCTCTTGGATGGCACAGGGCAGCTACTGTGCAGTATGTAACCTGGCAGGACATATAGGAAGGCATCAGCTGCTTTTTTCTCCTATGGATTTGATCTCACATTTCACAGGAACACACCACTCGCCAACAGCACTCTTAAAGCCTTTTGCTGATGGTAGAGCAACATGATTTATCAAAATCAGATTATAATCATGACATTGATCTGTCAGCAGCCCCAGAGGAAAGTTTTTGCAGCCCTCCTATAACCTTTAAGATCCTTGACACAGAATGCACAGCTTCCTGACCTTATTTGTAACCTCCTTTCACAAGCCATTATTCTTCACACAGTGAGCCCAGATAGCAGAGCCCATCAGCACCTGTCTTGACTTAAATCTCACAGTCTAGCTGTCGTATTTCAAACCCGCTCTTTATCAGAGGAGACCAAAGTCATGCCAAGAAAAGATGTAAGAGCGGGAGGTGTAAGAAGGAAATAATGTCTCCAGTTTTCAGAGGAAACTGGCTAACTATAACTACGTTTCATAGGTACCCAGTTTTTGCTGGAGTAAATTTCAGAGGCTGGATTCCAGTGCCTTCATTTGCAAACCTACTCTACGTAGCCATCCTGGGCTCTATAAAACCTCAACCTCTGCCCACTCCTCCTGGTCAGTCCAGGAACCTCAATTACTCGTTGGGTGTCCTGTCATGAGAAGTGGTTTGTCATTTAACTGGTTTGCTCGAATTGCCTCTCCGGGGAGTATGCCGAGTGTCAGAAATCCCCTGCCCTTGTGCAGAAGGGACAAGTGCTCCATGTCTTCCCTAGACCGAACCTTTCGATCATCTTTGAAGCCTAAATCTCAGTTTACTCAGGCTCTCATCCTAGAAGAACGCCAACATTTAATTTCTAACTTACCTAGTACTATACTGCCTCTGATCTCACTGTAGGTTTCTTTGAAAAGAGTAGCCAGAGTTGGGCAGCATCCATAGCCCAGCCAAAAAGCTAATGGGAAGAGGTCCTAACATGCCTCGATAATTAACGAGTGTGTGACTGACAAACTCGCAGATAAGGTTTTGTTCAAAAGCCTCCTTCATAAAGAATAACTGCACTAATTATGTGAATTCTCTAATAGTTCAGTGTATGTTGAAATCATTTCGCCAGGCATGAAAAGAAGTATCATGAGATTAACACTAAAACAGATTGAAAACAGCTGGGTTTAGAAAATGGATTGGTTAGACAGCAGCTTTTCCAGGGCTTTGCAGGGTTATTTCCCCCTTCGGATTAATCTACTCGGCTACAGAATAAGTATTTTTCTGACCTGCCAGCAGAGACAATATTAATAGTTTCTAATTCTTTAGTCAGCAGAACAATAAGGCGAATGCATGCTTGGGATTGGATAGAGGGGAGTCTTTATGATCCTCTAGCATCCTTTTAAATTCTCCTTCTGTCACTTGCAACAAAACAGGCAGTTTTTGGTATGGAAAACACATGGCACACAAAGAAAAAATAAGACTGCCACCTTTAAATGCAGAACTGCACTCAGATTTATGGGTTTGTGGCTAAGGAACAGAGTAACAGCTGATATCTTCAGTGATCAGAAAAAAGTAAATGTATTTCATATACTATTACACAGTGGTTAGTGATCTCAAAGAGATAATAGATGGACTTTTTTTTTTTTCCATTAAAATGTCATTAACAAATGGAATGGGTGGGAGGAGCCATTGTCTTGATAGTGGTAAATGACCTGATCACAGGTGTATAATAATAATTGTGCATCGGCAATGATCAGTGCCAGCTTGACAGATAGCTCAGATTTGACCTGTAATATTTGGCATCAAACCTCATTTCTATGCATCCAGCTTCACGCCTTCTATCTTTATTACCCAGTGCATTTTCTTTGCTGAGAGCAGTCTGATTGCTACTAATCTTCTAGCCTGTAACCTAATGCTCTCTCTTTAAATGAAGTCCCCACATTGTTGATAAAGAGTCATTGTGTTTGCTTATCTCCCTCCTCTCCAGAAGTGATAGCAGGAAATCTGACTTCTCAATTAACCTGTGCTGAATTAGAATCATTATGATCAAATTGGTCGACGTGAGTTTTTTATTATTGGGGTTTTTTTTTTATCTGGACTGCTTGAAACTCAGTGGGAATTAGGATTTGTGGATCTCACCAGAGCCTCTTTCTGTGTGTCAGATTGCTGTAGTGTACATAAATGAGAAACCATTTTCTTGTCATTCTTACAAATTGCTTCTCCTTCTGAAATTTTCGAAGGAGGAATGAACATGGCAGTGTATTGCAGGGAGAGCAACAGAATTGAGATCACTTACACCATGGAAACATAATGGATGTTTCACAGATGTGGCAAACAAAGGCGAGTATGGTATAGATCTGTCTGTAAGATGGTAGACAGACCCTTCAGAAATTAATTGAAATTATTCTTTAAAATGTTATACATTGGCACGTGAGAATGAAGACTTTCAAAACCCAGTATACTTGTGTCTTCTGCATGTTTTCCAAAACGTTCTTTTCAGATTAATCTTTGGCTCACAAATGCCACATCCCACATGGGAATCTCATCAAAGCTTGAGGAAAAAGTAAATGAGTAAATAGTCAAGAGAGGCAAGAGTTTCCATCCGAGGCAGGCCAAGAGGTGCGTGGGCTGCTGGCAGGGAGCCCACCGGCCTTGACATGGCACAAATGACATGGGCTTTCCTCTGCTCTGCTCCATGGGGCTCTCTGGTACAGGGACATCCTTCTGCTCCATGACTGCTTTCTAAAAAACACTGTCTTCCCTGCACGTCTTTTAAGTTAAAGTGAAGCTTAACCTGGAGGAATAAGGCTTGTTCTAATTCCTCAGCATTATACATAGATAAACCGAGAAGTTTAATTACAGAATGTCTAATTAGAGACTGTATTTAAGATCATCTAAATGTCTCCTACATTAAAAAGTATATAAATGTCACTAAAATATGGATTCCTAAGAAAAAAAGATTTAGAGGCTAAATGGAAGCCCTGTCATTACCACTTCATTTCGTTGCTGCTGTGTGAGCTTTGACGGGAAGGGCACTGGCAGCAGATCCTACTCTGATGATACATTTCCATTGAAGATTTCACCTGTAATTATCTACTGGAGGAACATGAGGACCTGGCCAAGTTTAAATCAGCACACCCCGGATATCTCCCTTATTCACAAGATAGCTACTTCAGATATTTCTCTTGTTCAAACAGGGATGTGTAGCTGTAGTTCAGGGAGGGCTCATCCAAGCTATGTTTATCTGGCAAGAGGAAACCTGTGCGTGCACACGGCAGTTGGTGCAAATCAAATTTTCCATCTCTCCGCTACAAATTAAAGCCTGAACTAAAACTAATAGCATAAAAGAAAATTGGGAAGAAAAAAAAAAAAAGACACAATACAAAAGTTTTGTCTATATTTTACAAAAAAAGTGAGGATGCCATTGAAATGTGATGGAAAGAATGGAAGGAGTTTGATGCACCGATAGAAAGCAGAGATAATTCTGGGGTAGTCGTGGGACAGTGGCAGGTATAAAACTGAGAGCAGAGAGAAAATACATGAAACTCAGTAAGAAGAAAAGCTTCAGAGTGAGGTGGAATAGGTGAAAGATTAAGTTATAGTCAAGGTTACATAAAGCTTTGACGAGGACTGGACATCAGTGCAGGTTTTTTACATTCTCTTTGAAAACTGAGACACTTCCTAGAAAAAGTAATTCTTGCTTTCTGAATATTATGGGTAAATAATGGCATTGCTTTGTAATGTTGAGTTTTAGGTGGTTTTGCTGCTAGGAGAAAATTCTTACTAACCTTTACACTTCACACATAGGTCTCCCCATGAGGAATTTGTGCCAGAGTACACACTTGCTCTGACTCCCATGTACAAGACACGCTGTAAAATTCCAGCTCAGAAGTGCATACTTTTCATAAAAAGACTCCTTTGCTGAAGATTTCAGCAGATTTCAACAAACACTTTCTCTTCCATCCCATATTTATGTTTTCCTTGTCAGATTCTGTTTAAATTCATGTTATGTCAGGACCGTCTTGTAATGTTTGCACAGTATTTCAAAGCACCTCCCAGTAAAAAGACATTAAGGTAATCTATGGTACTATAAATAAGAGGCTTTTTTAAGAAAGTCCTTGAGTCATTTTGCTGTAATGGCAGCAGGCCTCATTAAACAGCTGCATAGATGGCACAGACTGGGGACACTGCAGCGCTAGCGTGCCTGTGCTTCACAGCAGCCCCAAACGTCACCCCTGGGAGCGCGGTGGTGACAGACGTGGGACTGCAGCTGGATTGCAGAAGGAGCAGGAGTGTTGGAGTTGGCTTCCCCCCCGTGATGGGGGAGCAGTCCGGGCAATGGCCAGGGTGCTGCCTCCCTTCACCTCTGCTTAATGCTTCATTACCCCCTTCCTGCTGACCCGCTGTGCTCAGCGGGGTGACATTGTCCTGTGCGCGGCAGCCACACGCACAGCTCCTCTTTTCCTAAAGGAAATCCTGTAGCTGTTTTGTCCAGGCTCCCAAATGGTGTTTTTGTGTCAGCGCCTTTCATACTTAGCTCTGTGTTTCAGTTGTGCTGTTTTTGTGAAATATCCCACAAGTCCCTCAGAAAGCAAACCACAGTCCCTGCCTGCAGAGCCACCGTGTCTGCCACCGCTGCGTCTGCGTAACCGTCTGCCTGGTTCACAGGGATATCAGCACTAGGAAGATCACACGTGCTCTGAAGAGCACTTTCCTCCTCCTGCTATGGATGTGTCCCACCTCCTTCCTGGCTCCTTCCTCCCTGCTCAAGGTGTGGGAGCTAGACTGTGATCTCTCTGGCTTGTCCCACGCTCAAAAGTGCATCCAAGTCAGGCTTGTGCCAATAAACTCAGGGCACACAATGTCCTGATTGATGCTACTCTATACATGTTATATCCTTGGGCTTTGTAGATAAAGACAAAGAATTGTAAGGAGATGATCTTTCCTGAAACTCATGCACTTATATATATACACGTTTCTCCTCAACAATCCCTCTCAGTCTGTAGAAAGCCCGGGCTGTGTCAGACTCACACATCTGTGATAGCGCTCAGCACAGTAACACCTCCACAGTACTTTAGAAACCATTTCAATGAATACAAACAAATACCTGGAAAGTCAAATCACCATTGCTACAGAAACTGCTTGATAAAACCAGCTGCCTTTCTTGCACACCCGATCTGACCTGCTTTCAGCACACAAGCTGTCCTGGCCCTGGCCGCAGCGCTGCCCATATTCTGGCTCACTGGAATAGTCAGAATCCCCTGGAAAAAGGGCTTGTGCCAGTGCTGACAAGGGAAATGTTGCAAGGGGCAGGCAAGGGAGGCCAGAATTTAAACCACTAAGTCCTACTGATTTTAGTCTGGAGAGAGGAAGCTAATTTTTCTGAGTGGCAGGTTGTTTGAGGACACCAAATAGACCCAGAGCTGAGGCAGACCCTCAGCCCATGGCACGTAAGAGCACAGCAGAGGTGCAGGTGCCCTCTGCACCACCCACATCTCCTGGCCATGAAAGGAGCCTCAGTGGTTCACGCTCTCAGTCAGTCACAGCAAGAGCAATTCAGGTGGTGGTGAATTGTTTCTGTCTTTCAGCTACTGCATTCCTCAGCAAAATAATTCTGTTAGGAGAAAAGCTACGTAAGTGTAAGAGCAGAAGAGCATTCTGAACTGCAGCTTGCTGTACATGTGATCGAGAAATCGAGCTTGAGAGGATCCTAGAAAAGTCTGAGAGAACCCAGCTGAGCACTTGTTCAGTTAAGCTGCTGAAAGTTCAGTGCTTTATTATATGGAGGCAAAACATTCAAGTGAGGACATCCAGGCACACACAGGTTTAACTAGGACTTTGTTGCTGGACAGTCTGGACCGTGAATTTGACTGCAAGTCATTTCACAAAGTCTGAGGGGTTATAGCCTCCGTGGGTCAGCAAACACAGGTGAACACTTTATAAAATACTGTTCCTTCAGCCCTTCCCGAAGCGCATACAGAATACCAGGCTTCCAGACTCCTGAATTAAAGCTGTAAATTTGAACTGTCAAAGCCAAAGGATGTTGGACCAGGCAGCAGGTACCTTTATGACATTTTTCATATTACAAGCACTGAGATGCAATTGCTCATAGAGGGCATTAAATCAAACGGCGGTCGGAAGCTGCGACAGGAACCCCCCAGGTTCCCGCCTTACCGCAGGCGATGGCAAAATACTCGCCATTAACCTGTGTGGCTGGGGAGCTGGAAAGTGGAGATGCTTTTCTTTTGGATGGGCTTTGCCAGCCTAAATTTAACCGTGCACCTGTGACTCTGACCAGTTGCAATTATCTGAATATACTCAAGCCTACGGAGCAAGCACTCCGTCACGCTTACGGGACAGCATCTGCTGCGCTACCCAGTTGGGCAGATGGTGCTCCAGTGAGCAATGCTGTATCCTCCCAAAACAGTCTCAGCCACAGAGGAGCAACCAGCATGGGGGGCTGCTATCCACATTCAGAAACGCAGGAGAAAGAGTGGTTTGACAAAATTAACAATGCTAGAAGACTACTGCTGTGCTGAACTGGTTATACGGTTCCTGGTTTGTATCTTACACAACCCGTAGTAGTTCAGCAGATAGCTGAGCAGTGCTGTTGCCTGTTGGCATTGAGTTAAAGGTTTGGTGTGGACACATCCCTCGGGACAGCAAAGGTGGAGCCTGTGCTGTCAGCATCATTCAGCCAGACCAGGGGTTCTCGATCAGAGTTTACTTGGGCTTTGTTGTTAATTGCTCCACTCATTGCTTCTTTGTAGTCAATCAAATTTAATTCTGTCTGTGGATCCAGTAATTACATGTTCTTGTTTTTATGTAGGACTAATAGACCACCTAAGGCTTTGTGTAAATTAGTTAATGCTTTCTCCTGCAAACCTGGCATTTTTCCTGTATTGTGGTGGCAGGTGCAAAATGTTCCTTGCAAAAGCATATGGTGAAGTGCTGAGGTACAGAGACTGCTTATGGCTTTTTGAAGGACAGGGTTAAAGGAGTGTGTTCTGTATAATATATATGAGCATAGTGTTCATTTTATAGTTCTTAAAATCACTGCTGAGAAAGCAGATACCCCAGAGGAGGAAAAAAAAAAAAATCCTATAAGGGACATGGAGGCAAAATAATAATTTCAGAAGGGTCTTAAGCCAAATAGGAACGGCGGTGTTGGGCAAACAGCCTCCAAAGGAGCACAGATCATTGTCTGTCTTGCACTGAAATGCAAACTTGTTGAGCAAAGTTTTTAGGCCAGCTGCATAAAAATGAAGGATTCTGTAGGGAAAGATAAACTGGTGTTGTTGAGTATTAATCTGCTTGTCATACTGCAAGAGAATTGTGGTTCTTTGTAGATATCCAGGGGCAAAGCCTGGCCTAATGAGGTCAGTGGCAACATTTCTGTTGACTCAGTACAGGCAAGATTTCATTCTAATTCTTTAACTGTTTTTATTTCCTGTAAATAATCCCAGCTCAAGTTGAAGAACATTTTTAAGTAAGGGTTTATTTCTGTGTGCCTAACTATAATGCATTAATAAATTGGTAGCCAAGCTCAATAACTACTGTTTTCCAATTATGTTCCAGCCTTCCCATTTATTTCTGGTTTTCCTCTCTTTCTCATGTTATGTTGAAAACAAGTCAACCCCCCCATTTTCCAGCAATTTTGGGATGCCCACAAGAGTGGTAACACACTCCTTTCTCCACCAAATGATCCCTGTCCTGCGTTCAGGCAGCGGTGGAGTCAAAAGCACAGCATTAATTCAGCTTTGGCTCCCTTCGCTTTCTGCTGATCCCATAAAATTGAAAAAGCAAGTGGAAAAAAAAATAATTCAAAAGATCTCATCACATGTTCTCCAATTTAAAGTACTAACTATCATGTTATGCAAAAGCCTGAGGTAAGCCTCAAAGTTGGATCTCTTACACAGCAATTTCCTTGAAGAGTTGTTGGATCACATTTTTGTAGGGGTTTCTTCTACATACAAGTATTTTATTGCATCTCTTTATCCCAGTGACCTGGAATTCATTTATCTGACAAAGATATTTCCATGACTGAGCTTCCAAACGTACAGGAAAAAAAAAGTATGATACATCTGCTTTGAGTTTGTCCTTTCTGTGGCTAATTTGAAAATGAACACTAGATAAATACGTGTACAGCACAGAGGTTGCACATCGTTACCAGCAAACACCGGGTTGCAAACTTCTAGGTGGCAGCAACTGTGCCAAACCACAACATTAATAAGCCTGTGCTGGAGTGTCAGAAGGACTGCAGCCAGTGGGCATGGCAGTGCTGCTCAGGCAATAAAAACCCAGGCAGGGCTTTAGATAAGCTGATGAAAAATCCTGTAAATCTTCTAACTTGTTCCCAAGTCCCTGGCACAGTAATCAGATACTGCAGCTGAGACCTTATGTCCTCCCCAGAACAGTCTATCTGAGCAAGCAGCGGGGATATCTTCGTTTGGAAGCTGACTCTTACACATATATAGGCTCCAAAATGAACGTGGGGCCTCTTTATCCCTTTGTCAGGCCAAACCCTAAAGGAAACAGGATGGAGAACAAGTGCTGGTAAACCCTGGTGCTGGGCTGATTCTTTTCTTAAAGGGAAAATTAGTTAAATGAATGGAAACTTTTGGCCCCTGATGGCCGCTGTATGCACTTGGGGTTCATCATTTGCCCTGCCTAGATGCACATCACCTCTGCCAGAACAAATGATTATTTCCCTGATTAATCAGCAGTCCTCAGGGAACCGCTCTTTCTGCACATACATTATGATTATTATGAAGCTTTGCTATCCTGTGCTTGTTGCAGGATATGGAAAATGCAAAGTGAATTGTGCAAGATAGGCTGTTTATTAGACACATTTCTCTATCAGTGCAATTTGCTATCCTGAGATGACAATGGATGTATTTAAGTTCATTTTTCTGGGCTGCCCCATAAACGTTATTAATACAAACATTTAAATGCAGGAAGATGGAAATGCTGTGGGGTTATTTTTGTCATCTTTTAATGAAGCCCCTGCTGTGGACTAACCAGCCCTAATGCAGCACCTGCTTGGGCTGTTTCTCAGTGCTGTGTGGTGGGAACAGCAGTCTCAGTGCCAGTGCAAAGTGGGGGTCCCAGCTCTGGGCAGGTACTGCTGACCAGGGGTGCCTGAGGCTGGGCTCTGCTCACTTGCTGGAGTCAGAGAAGCCCAGCTGCAGGGTTGGCACTCCTCCCAACAGCATCCCCACACCCCCTGATCCACAAGGTCACCGTAACCTGCCAAGCCAGCACAGATTCACTAGAGGGTTTGCCAGGCTCCCTCTGCTCTCCTGGCCCACTCCAGACATCTCACCCAGCACAGTTGTGGTGGGCAGCATCCTTGGCAAGACCGGCATAGTTTGCACACAACACTGGCACAGGGGTGGGACAGAGGATAGAGTCCTTTGCTATATTTGAAAGCACAGCTTTCACTTTGCAAGCAAATTACCAGTTAAATCACATTTGACAGACTCCAGAGTAATTGCTGTGTGAGCAGCACTTGCGTTTAGGAGGCAGGCGTGACTGCATGTTCACCTGACAATTAGGTGGCTCATGCCATCCAAGCAAGCATCTCACCATTGTATGGTATTGGACACCTAATTAAACAGCAAATTGAAATAAATAGGTCCCCCTTCCACTAGCATAACCACCTAATGCTGGTACTGCAGAAGGCTTGCCCTACTGCAAGATAAATTATTTGCTTTCAGGCAGCAGGGTGTATCTCCTTCCTGCCAAGCACTTGGCCACTTCTGAAGAGGGACCCTCGTGCCATACAGGGCACAGACCAGGTCTCTTCTTTCTTTTGTCTGTGTCTAGCCCTTTGCCAGGGCTAAACTACAGCCATTGTTCTATCACCTGATGACCCCTGCCCAGCCAAGAAGGGCAATCAGGAAAAGGAGAGGAGACCCATGGGGTGACATGAAAACAGATTTAAAGAAACAGCAAAACTAATACCAATATCAATATAAGGTATAAAAAGTTATACTCAGCCCAGCCAAAGTACAGCAAGCAGCCACAATAAACAGGAAGACAGCCCTCAGGACCAGAACGACGAGCAAGCCCTCCTAGGGACAGGGAGAAACAGGATCAAAAAACCCTATCCTCAGCAAATCTCCCACCTTTATACTGAGCATGAGGTTCATGTTATGGGATACACCTGCAGCCAGCTCAGGTCAGCTGCCCTGGCTAACTCCAAACTGCTAACAGCCTGCAGACCATGGCTGCCCCACAACTCTGTCCCAGCAAAACCAGGACACCTTTCCTCCATCTTCAGGCTCTGGTGTCCATGGGCAGGTCACTCAGGCCTGCAGAGTGGATCAGAACAAACAATGTGGAGGCTGTGTTCTGTGTCCTGGGCTGAGACAGATGGAGAGAGAGGCACTGGGCTGGCTGGTGGCAGAGTTTTTTGTCTAAAACACACGAGCATCACCACTTCCCAGTGCCAACAGTTACCGCTCCCCGAGACAGAGCTGAGAGGTGGCTGCATAGGAACTGGCTTCACTTCCCTGACCCCCCGGGCTGGAGGGCACTGCTTTTCTGGCACTCTCACGTGTTAACAAGGTCATCTGCACTCCCAGGAGGAACTGAGAATTCATAACTGGAGTTTCAGCTGATAAAAAATGAGAAGAAAGAGAGACAGATTTGCAGTTTCTTTACATAAAAATATATTCAGAGAAATTTTCAATGCACCTGTCCCTCACTGTGGTTGGAGTCTCAAGTAGTTCATTAAGAAAGTGCAATATTTATTTAAGTTAATCATTTCAGCTCCCCTTAAAAAAGAAAATGTGGAAAATAAAGTTCCATGTCAAAAGATCCATAGCAGCACTATTCTCTGTACTAATAAAACAAAGGGAATAATACAGTTGTCCTTGAGAGGAACTGTTTCTTACAGAGATAAGATGGTGATTAATGGCAAATTTGCTCTTGCCAGAGGTGGCTATCAAGTAGAAGTAAATAAATGGTATGGTTCCATTCTTGCAGGCCACCTACCATACATATTATTACTCTGGTAATAGGAAGCTGTAATACTGCTGGCCACTTGGAGGTTAAGATTCTGAAAACACCCTTTTGCCCCTAAGGTTATTCTGGTGATGATGTCATTTACTATGATGCCACAGGAAAAACAAATGGCAGGGGAACCAATTCAATTTAGTTTTAAAATAATTTCCAGAGTATAATGTTATTTTCTGATGGTGTCACTGCACCTTGTCAAAATTAGCCAAAGATCTTAACCTCAAGAAATGGAACAACCTTTATGAAGCTGGATTTTTAACCTGATAAAGTGCTGGAATAAATAAATATGGGTTATGCCCCTTCTGGTGTGTTTTAAGACATCTCCCTGCAGGCAGTGGTACATGTCCTGCAGCAGCTCGCCTCCTTCCTAAGCACTCACTGGGTAGCAGAACATTGCTAGGAGGCACCAACCTCCTGCTGTTCTCCTTAGCATGTCCCTGAAGTTACTCGCATGAGACAGAGGATTTCCAATGCTACCTGAACTGGAGATAGGAAAAAACCCTCCCCCACAAAGACATTCAGTTGTCCCCATAGTTTATTTATGGATTTTGTATTTCATTGTCCAAATACATTAACTAAGTTATTCTGTCAAGAAATATAAATGATGATCATTTATTAGCTGCGCCACTTGAATAATTGTATCAAAGTGTAATAATGTTATTGAAGGGATTTATTAACCTGATGAAGTAACTCATTAAGTTATTCAAATGCATTAATGAAGGAGGACGTGGGGCCTTTTGATGTGATTGGAGATGGGAGACTGGGAAGCTGGGCCAACTGACAAAAATGATCAGATAGCCCAAATCACTTTTATTCAGCTAGTAATTCTGGGCATTTCTATCACTACTCTGGACTTCTACATTAATTTCCTAGCTGTGCTGCACCAATTCACCTGCACAGGCAGCAGGCAGCATGAGCAAGCTCT
>WTSP01010917.1:0-41091 GCA_025331215.1 Actenoides lindsayi
CCCCTTCAGATACTGGAAGGCCACAATAAGGTCTCCCCGGAGTCTTCTCTTTTCCAGACTGAACAACCCCAACTCTCTCAGTCTTTCCCCATAGGAGAGGTGCTCCAGCCCTCTGAGCATCCTCGTGGCCCTTCTCTGGACATGTTCCAGCACATCCATATCCCTCCTGTAATAGGGGCTCCAGAACTGGATGCAGTATTCCAGGTGAGGCCTCACAAGAGAAGCAGAGACAAGGAAGGCTTGGAGGAGCAGGAAGAGCAGAAATAGACAGAGAAGAATAAAAACAAGGAGTAGAAGACAAGATATGTACAGTGTCACAGTTGGATGGCATGTCAAATCAACTGTTCTTAAAGCCTTAAGGCTTTCAGTGGGCATTTGCCCCAGGTCAAGGGAATTTGGGCTAATGCAAAGCTTTGCATTTAAACAAATTTCACACTAAGCCTGACTAAATTAAATCTTGAGATTTCACAGTTTATCTTTCCTTCAGTACAAGAAAATAGAAAATTGCAAGACAACACTAAAGAGAACTTGGGCCAGAAAGCCTCAAATCCTGCACTAGCAGTTGACATATAAAGATCTCTAAAGAGTCTGGGGAATGACAGTCTAGTAAGACTCTCTTGAACCATGTTTTTCCCTTACTTAAATTATTTTCACAACAAGCATCAACATAAATAAAAGCCGTTCCTTTTTTTTTAACTACTCCAGTTCAACCACAGCTTAAACAGATTCAGTGATTCAATGATATTCTATCTTCTTAATCTAGAATGAATCACAGAATCATAGAACAACAGTGGCTGGATGGGCCCTCTGGAGATCATTGAGTCCAACTCACTGCCACCACAGGAACACCTGGGGCAGGCCACACAGGAACACATCCAGATGGGTCCTGAAAGTCTCTAGAGAAGAAGACTCCACAACCATTCTGGGCAGCCTGTTCCAGGGCTCTGTCACTCCCACAGTGAAGAAGTTTTTCCTCATGTTGAGGTGGAACTTCCCGTGTTTCACCTTGCTACCATTACTGCTTGCCCTATGACAGGGCACCACTGAAAAGAGACTGGCCCCTTCTACTTGACACCCTCCCTTCAGATATTTGTAAACATTCATAAGATCCCCTCTCAGTCTTTTTTTTTCCAGGCTAAACAGCCCCAGGGCTCTCAGCCTTTCCTCATACGAGAGATGTTCCAGTCCCTTCATGATCTTTGTAGCTCTCCGTTGGACTCTCTCTAGTATTTCCCTCTCCCTCTTGAACCGGGGAGATGCTCTATTTAACATTTACTTAACAAAGATGTGCTGTAACCACTGCAATTACAAGAAAGCAGAATTTCTGAAACACACTGAGCACACCAAACGAACCTAGTAAGATTGCGATCTTCAGTAACTCTGTCGTTTTATTTGCTGTGCCCAAACACTCTAAGAAACTTCTGAGGCTTCACAAATAGCAGGAAAGATGGGTTACAAGGCCACGAAGTGCCTGTGGTTAGTGCCCTGCTCCTGACTGTGCTGTCAGGGATATTTATGCAGTCCTTCTGATCTATCACGTGAGTGATATGATATTTATGATAGGATATTTCGTACAAGGTATGTATGAAACACAGAAGTGTGACTATTTCTACTTTACAGAAGAAAGGTGAGGGTCAAGAATGATGATGTGATTTTCCTGAGATAAACAGAAAAAACCAATCTGTGAAATCAAGGGTACTGAATTCAGCATGACCAAACTTAGGCTTCCTCCTCTATAACATGCGTTAAGCAAAATTCTACCTCCAGTTTTAACCTAGAAATAGCACTCATTTATCTAACAAGTGGGGAGAGAAGAGGAATCCAGCTCCTTTGTTAACATACTGTAAACACAGAACTTTTTGCAGGAATAAAGATCTGAAGAGTCAAACTGAATAGATATTAAGTGCCATACAGATTTAAACAGTGACTTTAAAAAAGTTGCTACCAAAGTTCCTCAATCACAGTATTTCTGGCTTCTGGGTGGTTGTTATTTCCTTGCTGCCTGTAAAGGGAATCCTTAATAATATCCCTGCTTGGCTGCCTCTTTGTCTCCCCCTTCGTTTATCTCTTCATATAGAGACAAGTGCTGTAGTCTCTACTGAAAACTGAAGTATAACCATCTAATTGTTAATCAGCCAGTAGAGAGCAGCTGATAAAGCAAAATGCCAGGATGACTTCCAGTTGAGAGTATAAAAGATCAGGTAAAATTGGTCTTTGGTGTACTTTT
This sequence comes from Actenoides lindsayi, assembly GCA_025331215.1. NCBI lineage: Eukaryota > Metazoa > Chordata > Aves > Coraciiformes > Alcedinidae > Actenoides > Actenoides lindsayi. The sequence goes on from WTSP01010917.1 coordinate 2,228, forward strand.
AACATAACTTCTCTTTCTGGGTTCTTATAGCCCTAAAACTGTATTCTTTAAATAAAATATCCTTCATTTTCAACAAATATTACAAATTGGAAGTCAATTGATGGTTTGCATTGACTTCGGCAGAGCCAACAGCTAAATGACTTCCCCAAGGTCATATGGGAAGTCTGTATGAGGACAAGGGAGATTTTATTAGCTGTGTACATAAACATTTTTTCTCTTTGGCCATGACAGAATTACTTAAAAATTAAATTTATTGCCAGTTCCTAGGTAGTGCTGTGTATCGCTATCCTGAAATAATCTGAAGCAAAATTATTTGCTTTCAGGATGCGTTTTAAATGTCCTAAAAAGATGAGGGAATCCGACTTTATTTCCTGAAACTTGGAAATAAAGTTGCATTGCTACTGAAACAGAATTCAGGGGTAATTATGTTTCTGTCTAAATATTTGTCAGTAAAGCTTTTCATTCCCACCTCCCCCTTCGAGGTCTGCTACATTCAAAATAGTTAGTCACAGCACAGAGCACAGAGATTCCTTTCTGAACATTAGCCATCCAATCCAGCTTTTTTTAGAAGCCACCAAGAAAACGGTGACCCCTTCCACACACATATAATACAGACAGTCACTCATGCATTAACAGCCATAAACCCCCAAAGGTCGTTTCCATGACAACCCCAGGGTCCTTAATGACCCTGACAGTTCAATGATTTTGTTTTGTTTGAGAGTGAAGGAATAATAAGTCTTCTCCCATCACCCCCTACCCCTTCCGCTGCACTGATACGCTGTTCATTATCTGATCCCAGGCTCAGCCCTGGAGACAGAGCGGCAGCCAGCTCTGAAAGACAAGAGCCCGGCTGCAGACAAAGAGCAGCGAAGGAGCTGAGCGTGCTCGGCATACTGCAGCAGCACCAGCCTCATTAATTCCATCACTAGCCCGATGAGTTTAAGCAAGTGCCAGGGGTATTACAATAGTTTGTAGCAATATGTTGCATAAGTGAGCCCCAAATCACTGTACAGTTATTTAGAAAGTACATTTTGCATACCACTAGCAGGAGTGCTTTTATTAATGATGTGTACCAGAAACACAATAAGACGTTGCAGCTAGTCTGCAGCAAGACCTATAATTTTAATGACGTGATGAATAAGGCAATTAATGTACTTCAATCTATTTCCCATATGTATCATATTTAACTTCAGAAAACTAAGGAGATATCCAAGCAAAAGAAGTGTAATAATGAATCACTGAATGAGTAGGCTATTCCTAATGCTCTGAACGCCTGTTTCTTAGGTCTGCTCTTCGGCTCCACCTTCTATTCTTTAATTAGAAATCAGCTACAGGCATATGGAGCTTTCCGTTCCCAATATTAAACACAGGGTAATCACTAAATGGTCTAGAAACAGGCTCATTGTCCATCTGATGTCATTCTTCACAAAATTCCACTGAAAGCCGCTCCCATTGTTTACATGAAATGATACACATTCATCTGATCACATTCCATCATTATCTCATCGCGACTATGCTCTTACTAGAGCCATATTAAACCAGCTCTTTGGTGACCTATTTTATGGACGGATGCATCTAAATTGCCTTCTTTTCCCTTCACTTCATAGATTAACTGTGCATTGCACATAAATGGTATAAATTACAGCTTCCAAAAGGTTTCTTTAACTAGTATCAATGGCCACTGGCCCTACAGCTTTCAGAGTGGCTACAAGTCGCAACTGTGTGGAAATGCCACAGTTGTGTCTTCCTCTTCACACTTGTACAGACACCTTGGGGCAGTATACTGAGGCTGAAACATGCACTATGGCTCAGAGGTGCCCCTTTTTTCTTTATAGGTAAATATGTTACCATTAGGATAGCTTTGTACCTGTGACGTAAGAGCTGATCCAACCTTTCTAATAACAGAGGAGTCTTTCGTGTGCTTTAGATCAAGTAACATGCATTTCTCTGTATTCAACTCCATTGTAAAACATTCAATGTTTTGATCTGGTGAAGTCCTTAACTGCAGATGGCTTCAGGAGAGACTTGGTATGGCACAATACCTCAGGGGACACTCATCCTTCAGAACACAGGTCCCAGGTCCCGTAATGTAGCCATCCAGAAGGACTGTCTCTAACTCTTTAGTTCAACACTTTGCCTTTTATGCAGAAAAATACTTTAGATAAATGAGTATTCCCAGAGAAGCCATCTCCCTCACCACCTGAAGTCAATGAGCTGCTTGAATTTTTGCTGTGCATCATATGCTTACAGTCAATCCCTATTTTGGAAAAATTACTCAGTACTTTGTGTGACAGAAAAATTAAAAAGAAAAATATAAAATTTTGCTTTTTTTCTGAAGAGCAGAATCTAATGTGAATCAAACTAGTTGCAGAGGAAGTCAGAGTTAGGACCGGAGCACAGGCACTAGACCCTTCTGCACTTTTCTAGCACTCAATTTCCACTCCCTCAAATATAATGATACGCCTTTAATCTTGCCATCACGCCGTTTATTCCTCTTCACTACAACCTAATGCAAGGTCACTGGAAAGTCAGAGTAAGAAGCAGCACAGCAACCTCCAAGCCTCATGCAGGAAGGAAAAGGGATTTAAAAAATGAAAAAAAAAGTTAGCATCTTGTTTCTACAGCTAATCATTCTCAGCAGCACGTCTTGATTGTACACTACAAAGGAAATCCAAACTATCAGTTATAAATGTACTATAGCCTATGTGCTCCCCAAATATGACATTTCCCCCTGCCTGCCATCTAGGTTTCTCTCCACGTTGGCAGAGCTTTCCAAGTTCTGCCGTTTCCCCGCAGAGCACTGTACACGCCTTCCAAAACAAGTCCTTTGCTTCTTAGTTTTATTACAGTGCTCTATGCATAGCCTAAGCTATGCGGAAGAAGTCTTGGTCTGATAGCAATTAAACATGCCCAGAGGCACAGAATCTCCCCTCCAAGTGTGCACGCAGTTCTCATTAATGTTAATGTTGGCTATGCACCTTATCATAAGGAGGAACAGGACGATTCCTAAAAGTACCTGACCTGGGGAAAACCTGGCTGGGGAGCGCGATGATGTTGTGTGCATGTACATAGGATGCAGCCTTTTGATTCCACCTAGTTTTCATAAACAAGGTGAAGTCTTAGGTAACGAGAGAAAGAAACTAAGCACCAAACACGACAGGATTCTTATACAGCCTCCAAATGCAACTACACTGTCAGTTTCCGGGCCTTAAAACAGTATAATACAGTCAGCTATGAAACAGAATGTGTGGCCCTGCAGAAATTTGGAGTGGTTTTATTATTTCTGTCGTAACTAGAAATACTCGGATAACCTGGATGTGATTAGGACCCTACTGAAGAGTCACTCCTCAGAAAACACTCTTCCCCAGTAAGCTTATACATGAACTAGGCAAGACAGACAAAAGAAATGGTTATCTCCATTTTACACTCCAGCAGCAGAGGCAAATACAGATGAAGCCACTTGCCAAAGTGCACAATAACAGGAAGCAGGAATAGACAGCAAATTTCCTGAGATCTATCCCAGCGCTTTCTCTACATGAATGACTTTCCCCCATCTGAAAACTTCCCCTCCCATTTCATTTGTTTCAACAGTTCATGAAACAAAAATGCATCCAAAAGGTGTTGGGTTTTTTGGTGGGATTCCCTCTTACTCACACTTCATCTCGTTACAGTCATATAGCACATAATAACAAACAACAGTTCAAATTTATTTTGCAGCAGGGAACAAATGACTCCCAGTGGACCAGGTTCTACTGCCTTTTAGGAGGGATATCTTATCTAGAAAGTGAAAGATTGAAGCAATATATATGACATGTCCCTGAAATTTTAACTTCTGTTTATAACACAGATTTGCCAAGGACAATTCTGAAAGTTGTTATTGTACACAATTATGTACAAACAAGCATGATGCAGAAAGAAGAGAAGAAAAATGTGGTTTAAATTGAAGGACCACGTGGGATGTGGAACATCTGAATATGCAGGAGGCAAGACTTTCCCAAGAGAATGTTAGTAATGAGGAGAAAAACCTCAACAATACAGTGTCTACAAACCACGATTCATCCCTTCCAACACCAAAAACTATTAAGTACAATTTTACTCATTCATTTGGAAAACTTTGAATTTCGAGTTTTTCACGTATATACTGTCTCGTGAAATAAAATTGCCACAAACTTAAAATATTTCAATGGCTATAGCAGAGAACTAGGAGTGAAGACTGGAGGATTCTATTCTTTATTTTGCTACTGACCTCCTATACAAATCTGAACAAGTCATCTCACCTGAGCTTCAATTCAGTGTGTCCTAAATGTCTCAGGTGATGTGAAATGTACTTAGGGTTACAAAACACTTTAAGATAACCATATGGATAATGATTCAAAGTGAGGATAAGCGTAAGATAGTCTTAGCTATGCATAATTAATTATTTACATTCATACATCTCCCTTTGCATATATATTAAATAAACATTTGTTGAACCGAAGAGAGAAATTTCTTGAAGGGGTATATTTTAAGGAGACATCTGAAAGATGCATTTCCTTATTTTTAATGGTACTGCTTGCTGTGGTTTAATCCCAGCCAGCAACTAAGCACCCTGCTCACTCTTCTCCTGCCTGGTGGGATGGGAAGGAGACTCGAAAACAAGTAAAATTTGTGGGTTGAGATAAGAACAGTTTAATAATTGAAATAAAATAAAATAATATAATGTAATAATAATATGATGATTATGATGATGAAAAGGAAGATAACAGAGGGAGAAATAAAACCCTAAAAGACAAGTGATGCACAATGACCGGTGCTCAGCCAGTCCCCAGGCAGTGACCAATCCCCCTGCCCCAGCCAACTCCCCCAGTCTACATACTGAGCATGATGTCCTCTGATATGGAATATCCCTTTGCCCAGTTTGGGTCAGCTCTCCTGGCTGTGTCTCTTGCAATGTCTTGTGCCCCCTCCAACCTTCTCACTGGCAGGACATGACAAGATGAAAAGTCCTTGCCTTCGTAAAAACATTACTTAGCAACAACTGAAAACATGAGTGTGTTATCAACGTTATCCTCATACTAAATCCAACACACAACACTATACCAGCTACTAGGAAGAAAATTAAGTCTATACCACCTGAAACCAGAGCACTGCTCATAGCTATAATTTCCATGGTAATGAAAAGACAGGCACCTGAAATGAAAGTGTTAGCATAACAAGCCTTTTCCATTTCATTGTTACAAGAAGGACAGTAAATGCTAAAGTTCAGATACAACAGACCTGAAAAAAACCCATCTTTTTTTATTACCTGGCTTGCTAAAAGTAATCTATGGCAATTTGCCCAGGCCTCCTAAGTTTGAATCAGAAGACACTACTGTTATTCCTCCCAGTATTAGTTGTTTGTGCTACTCTAGGCACAGTTTGATGTCAAGAAACAGGCTTCTACTGCCAAGAGGACAAGTATTTAACATAGGAATAAAATACGCTGAACCACAGTAAACTCAGTCTTTGATGCTCTACGTCTTTATATTGGAATTATCATGAAACTTGGGCACACACTGTACTTTTTTCTACCAACATAAAGTGGTTCCACCTTATCTGCAGATTCATTATCAAGTTACAGATTATTTCTTTAGGTTCTGTAACTAATGACAAGCAAGTATTCTTTTCTTCACACAACAGATGTATTCACAATTATATTCTAGTGCTTGGCATAGTACAATAAGAAAGTGTCAACAGAGGAATAAAGCATTTAGCAAAGGTAAAGCAAAAGCTGTTTACATGTTGTAAATCTCAGGAATTATATTTATTGATTTGACCAGGAACTAGAAGGTTCTCTTCCAAAGCAATTTTGGCACTATGAAGGGACAGGTTTTTAGAGGTTCTAGGTGTGGTTTTCAAAGGGTGTAAGCACATACATGCCCGCTACCTACAAAAAGCAATAGCTGAAGTGCATAAAAACCCCACAAAAAGCAATAGCTGAAGTGCATAAAAACCCCACTTAAGGGCAGGATGAAAATTGCTTCTGTTGGATGCATATGTAAAAAACAAATAAAATTTGAAACACCCCAATCCCAGTCTAACCCTAGTGACAAGTACATTTCAAAAGCACCAATGTTTCCTGTAAACCGTGGACAAGCAGAGAAACAACTTTTGACAGCACTGTCAAAAGCCATAGACACTGTCAGGTAAACTACCAAACTTCTTACCTAAGCCCCAGAAGAAGGTCACAAATCAGATTTTTTTTTCTCCTCAATCCGTTTCACCTTACCTACTCAGAACATGTACAACCCCCCAGAGAGCACAGAAGAACACCAGTTCTTCACCCATTTTATCCCATAGTTTTTAACTACTTTTTAAGCACTGTATGATAGGGTATAGCCATCAGCTCTTCCTTTCAGTGTACTTTTGAGTGAAAGGGAACATAACTGCTCTCCTTTACCTGGAAGACATTCCTAGCAGCGTATATTTGTTTTGTTCAGCCCTTCTAACAATCAATCTGTCAGGAATGTAGGTGGAGAAGAGGACAGTTTGAGGATTTTGAAAGGGTTAATCATAAGATAGATATTTAATAGTTCCATTCTTAAAAAGATGGAAAATTTCTAGGAATGAGTAGAAGCAGCATGTTCATTATGCATATCTAGGAAGAACAAGATGCTTGGGCTGTGGTACAGAAGGGATCCTACCTTTGGGCTGAGTCATGTGAATTCTGGCAAAGTTCAGTATCAAGTACTTAAAGCCCCTTGAGGCTCTGGGAATGTGCTTTTGACTTCATGTCAGTCACTTGCAAGTTAGTTTTTCGAACGCTGAATCCAAGTCCCTCCTGAAAATCCGGCATTTGAAAATGTCATGCCTTTAAAAATACGGGTTTCAGACCTTTCATTTTTTTTCTCTGTATCCAACAGTTACTGCCCCATGTCTTATTGGCAGGATTATTTAATCTGTTAAAAAAATCTGACCAAGCAATCAAACATTCTGTACTTCCTACCACCACCAGTCTGTGAAAACAGATCTTGTGATTCAGCTCAGCCGAATTCCAACCTGGCCCTAACAGGAAGATACCTCAAAAGGAAGTAATTCTTGGCAGCATGATTTTTCAGATCAGCTGAGTTCACACTAATTTCAAAATTTCTGAATAGCCTTTCATTATAATGCAGTTTCTTGAAACCTTCTACTTTATTTGAGCCATCAGGATGTACCTGTGGGCCGTGCATTCCCAAGTTGAGACAAGTGAGTCAATAACATGGTTCAAATTTCAGATTATCATCTGTACAAAAAAAAAAATGTTTTAAGAGACCTTTGCTTTCTTCTGACAATAAGCTGTTGACCTCCTCTCCTAAATCAATTCATGAAAAGCATAAGTTCACCTACAAAGCACAGAACTTTCCCAGACATATTAGATCATGCCTGGTACAGACGTCCCACCCCAACCAACTCTTCCTAAGCATCACTTCCCTTGGCTGTAGCCAGCCACAAGGAATAACATACGACAGACACAGCACATTGCCACCCAGTGAACACTGGCAACAGAGTGATCCAGCTGTGGTCTTCTTTATCAAATCAGAGACAGAAACCCTAATAAAAATTGTTTTCAACAAGAATGGTTCCCCACTGTGAGAATACTTCTAAACTTTTCTGAGCAAATTATCTGTGGCTGCCTTACTAATTCATCCCCAGAGAAGCGAACTAGATTTTCACCTGTCCATATCTATATCAGGCAAAGAAAAACTGTGTGTCTTACACATTTTTATTCTTCTCATTTTCTCTCTCTAATTTGTTTGCTCTGCTTCTTTTGTGACCAATGAGGGTAATATTGGTAATCCCACATGTCAATAAACTTTAGTTAAATGCCAAAAACCCCAAGAGATGAGTTTTAAAAAACAAGAGACTTTTGCTTTCAATTTTGGAGCTTTACACTCTGCAACACAAAATTTTGAGAGCTTGCCATGTGAGATAGTTCGAATACAACACACCTTTTCTTCATCTTGCAAGCAGCTGTAAAACAGTTCTAGTGGCAGCCTAACACTAGAAATGAAGGAGGCAGCTAGCAAGCCAATGCAGCACTAATAAATCTGACTTATAGGTAGAAACTTCTTTATTGACGATATTTTTCTACTTTCCTCTTACTCTCGTGCTCTGCAGCACAGCTGAACCTTTTTATCCCTTTCATATTTTGTTTCCTGAACATGTATGGTATAACATCTCTCATATTTTAACACAGGGCATTCAGTGTTTCAATTAAAGATTTTTCAATGGTCAATCTTTTTAGATTTTTTTATAAAATGCATTAATATATTTTCTATTATAGATGTGTAGTGTCTGCACATATTTCCACAGCTATCCATAGGAACGTATGTTTCCATAGGAGCATATATTTTAGTAGAAAACATTTTGGTTAAAAGATTCTCAGATTACTCACCTATTCTGTCATGCCTAGGACTAAATTTACTGTTTCCATTACCCTGTGAACATTGCAGTATGCTGCTACCAATTGCTATCATGAATGTATTTTGTAAGCAAGGCCATGCTACAGTTCTGGACCAAATGGTGTATGCCAAATGATTATGCAGGCCTTGAGGCACTCTGAATGTATAAACATTTACAGTACAACAGATCTTTGGCCAAGTGGCCAAGTAATTGATTACAGGGCTATGAATGTCACTGGATTTTATTTATAAAAATCCCGTAACATTGGCTTTACTTCATGCAGAAATAGCACTGGCAGCTTTGAAAAGTAGGATGCTCTTAGGTGAATTTAGAAACAAGCAATCTTTGCAGCAAATCGTGCAGAACACATAGGAGCTGGTCTCACCCCAGCTACCATTTCCCTGAATTCATGATATCTGACAAGTAGGTAAATGTATTACAAAGATACCCTGCCTTGCTATAGCATAAGTGAACATGAAGAGTACTCTCCATAGGGAATATTACATAAAAATCACCATGACATTGAGTTATGTTAAAAATAATTTAAGAGAAAAAAAAGATAAAATGCATTGGAAATATTTTAAAATACAACTAGTTGAATGTTAGCTTTAAATATACACATTGAATAGAAAATGTCAGATGCTGGAGAAAAGATATGTTGTTACAGGAAGTATTTTCTCAGTACTATTTACTTGTTCCATTAAATCTTAATTAACTGTTTAAAAGGGTAAGGAAAAACTTCTGTGGAAAAGCAGAACTGACATACAGCGATAGTCAGCTGTACAACTCACATTAAAAGTCGGAGGCACCGTTTCTATCTTGAGAGATGGGAGTCTTAGACACACATATGGCAATAAAGAACCATGCAGAAGCATGTCAGCCTTTAGTTTTACATCTGCAAAACACAAAGTCCCTGACCCATAAAGTCATGCAGACAGTTAACTTTGCACACTGTGTTAAGCCTATTGACATAGCACTTCATTCAAAAATGCACAGAAGGGCACATTCAAGTGTTCTTCTCTGGAGATGAATTTGCTGTCCTGATTACTTCTCAATTTAAATCAGGGTTTTTTTAATTCTTTCTCTTGCTGCTTAGCTGGAAGAAAAGAATATGTGAGTGCTCCCTAATCTGCTTCAGTGCAGTTAAACACAAAGGGTAAACTCACCTTACATGACTGATACACAAAAGCAAGTTGTTGGTTGGAGATGGTGACTTTAAGCATTCCAATTGTTTGTAAAACGACTGTCTAAAACCTACAGTTCCCAGTAAAGTCTTTGCAGGCCTGGTCAAGAATGTGTGACAGTTCACAGCACTTGTCACACATCTGCTCAGTCTTCTTCTCTCGGAACCACCAGCTCACGCACTCCAAAAGCAGTCTCCAGCTACTGTTCCCTACAGACTCCATGATTCCAGAGCCTCCTCTTTTGACATGCCTTGAATCTCTGCATTGTATTTCCTTTTAAGCATGATCTCTGTCTGTGAGCAGGCAGGGAAAACTGTGAGCTTTGCCACAGGACAGCCGTGGGGGCAGGAAGCTTGTTCTGAGTTTACCAGATGACACCACCTCACTGGCTGTCCCCAAACCCAGATCTACTCTGAGAGAAGAACGATACATTGTTCAGAGGAAGTAAACAGTACAGAAACCCAGATTTCTACAGTTCTCACTATATTTGTAAATGGCTAATAATGAATACACTGAAAAAGTGAACAGGTAACAATTCTGTGTCTCAGTTTTGACTGCTCTGGCAACCTTCTTCTGAGCAAAACCACCCAGGAAGGATGGGATTCTGGGTTTAATATCCCCAACCAGCTTTCTAGAACACCGATACTAAATGTGGCACTGATACTAAATCTTGCAATTGAAAATGCAACACATTAATTAAACAGATCCATGACACAACTATAAAATAGTTAAGAATGATCTGTGGTATCTAATGTTTCCAGTAAAATAGCACTCAGGAATACAGTAAACACCATTCGAGCACTCTGTGACTGTTAGGAGCAACACCAACCTACTTCCTGGCAACTCAATGGACCTGAAGAATACAAAGGTGGTTTTGGGTTTCCTTTGCTTCCCTTGAGGTCCTGCCCTGAACAAAGGTTAGTCAAACAACATCCAAGGTCCCAGAACAGCTAATATGTTTTTCTTTGTGTAGGACCTGTAATTGGAAAGCTTTTGGAGCAGCAGGAGGGCATCCAAGCAGTTCTGAGACACCAGCTAGCGCATTTCATCTGTCACACAAACAAGAAACAAATCACTTCCAGTGGTAAGAAGCCAACAGCAGCATCTCTAGAATAGATATGGAACAGAACTGCTCCTGTTAGAAATTATAAAGACCTATTGATCAGCTAGTTCAGCCACCTGTAAATTTAAGATTGTACTCTACAGGATGCCTGCTATTGGTTTTTATTTTTCTAGACTGGTTTCAAAAGGCTACATATGGATGATCCTGCTGCTATGCTTGAGATTTTATTCCAGTTGTCACATATCTCCCTGTCAAGAGGAGGGGAAGAAGGGAAGATTCCTTAATATGTAGCCTAAATTTTTAGTTCCTTAGGCCATATCTAGATGCCCCTTTAAATAATTTCTTGCTTTCTTAATTTTTAACTCCCTAGAGAAAGGTTTACTTTTAAACTTTATTTACCTACCTTCAATATTGTCTCAGAAATCAGCCCTCCCCTGAATGGTCATTCTGGTTAAATGACCAGTGCTGATAATTTTCTGCTAGCCCTTTCCATCTTGTTACACTCTTTCTTCCAAGCTCTGTGGGCAGCATAAATTTAGCAGCTGTCCACGACGACAGGCACAGAGAATAAGAGAAATCCGAGAGTGAAAGGAACTAATTAATAGAAAACTAAGAGAAGCATGTAAGTGCACGGTGTTGGAGCTTAAAATGAAAATGGGGAAAAACATGTTGGTTTTTTTTTTTTTAGAACCTTTGTAATTGTTTCTTGTCAGAAGCGCCCAAGGCTAACCAGCCTTTAGTGGATTGATAAAGAACCAATGTGTCGGGTCTTATTTAGTTGAAGAACCCAATTAATTATTATACAGAATTAGATGCCATTTAGCATTGCTTGTATTACTGATGACTCGCTAATTTAGCTGGCTCTGATGTAATTACAATTAATTTACGTCCTTAATCCTAATGCTCTAACCTGGCTTTGATTTAATCAGGTGATGTGGAGGTATCACAATCAAAGCAGCATTGAGGAGCTCACTGCTAAAAAGAGATAATTACACCTTACAAAACATATCCTTCCTACCACTCGCATGTCTTGAAACACTGAATTAGAACAGTGAAACTTCTCAGTCAGAAAAATCTCAGATGGCAAATTCTGGTTAAAGTGCAGAGAAGAGCTGAGGACACTGATCAAGATTCTTCTTTCCCTTCTCTCAGAATATGTGAGAATAGTTCTAGTTATTTAGCTGCAATCTACAGATCTCTGGATAAACACAAAGAAAAAGTGAATCTCTCTCTCCCCCACACACACCCTAGAGGCCAGCCTAACAAAAAAGCAAGTGACTTCAGCTGAAGAAAGACTACCAGAGCAGAATGCACATGGGGGCAATGCAAACCTGCTTATTCCTTCGCAAACAGCACATCTTCTTTCAGACCAGAATAGCATGTGTTAGTGAGGTTTATCATAACACTAGAAGTTAAACATTTCACAGGCTGGAATGCCAGAAAGTGCTGTTCCCAATGCAGGGAATTTAATTTCTGTTACCTTGGAAATGTTGCTTTGTAACCATGAAGCTGCTCTTGCTTCCTATAACCCTGCTGCCATAACAAAACACTAAGCTTACGGTTACTGATGGCAAACAAAGCAACCGCCTTAACTTATTGTCTTGTGTTTTTCTAAGCAAAAGCAGAGCACTTTTACGAGAAAGGACATGAACTTCCACTTATGCTTGCCTGCTATACCTTCTACTACAGAGAGGGCCAAATTTGTAAGCCCATGTGAAAGATCACCTAAAAGGACTCACATCTCCCCATCTTTCCTTTTGCTAATTCATAGTGTAGAACCTTTGCCCAGATATAATGGCAAGAAGGTGAGCAGGACTTTCCCCTCATTCCCCTTCCTCTTGTCTCATATGTATCATTATATTCAGGCTCCTGCACACTCAAGTCATCCCAGTTCAATATAGCACTTAATCTTCTCAAATATATGCTTAAATCCTGCTAAAGTCCCTGAGAATTAAGTATACGTTTGTATGTTTTGCTGAAAAGAGACAGGCTGCTAAAGCAGAGCGTCAGAGAGCAGGATGCATCCTCTTCTATGTACAGACACGGGGTCCAAATTGTTGCAAGCACTTCCATTAGTCAGCCTCTAAGGAGAGTTTGACTTGATAAAGTCGTCACATTCCGCACAGAGAAGAAAGAAGAGAGGGTACATTTGAGAAGGGAGGAGAGCTGTCCCTTCTGTATACGTGAAAACGTCTCCCCACCAGCTAAAAAAGCCCCTTCTCTCTCTCCAGCAGGCATGCTCCAGAGGAGATAATGGCTGCCATCCCACCGAGAGCACTGTTATATGATCCTTTTTCAGTTATCTGAAATATGGACTTCACTCCGAGGATTCTAGGAATAGCTGCTCCAGCTGTTCTGGAGCGATAGAAAGCTGTCACAGGAGACGTCGCTAGGCTTTGGTGAAATCAGCGGCTGCACTGAAGATCTCCCATAAACTCCTTAATGGTTTGTACCATTCACTCAGGAGTCAAGGAGAAGTGAAATGTGGTCTATGACTATAAGGCAGTTTGTATTCCACGCATCAAGGCTCTGCCTGAATGTGGCAGGCAGAATAGGAAAGACCCTAAACAGATCCTTTTATCAAGTGTCTGAGCAGTTGCTTGATCTAAGAGGTTTGTATACCTGCAACCACCAATGTAAATGTCTGAGACAAATTACAAGGCAGCGGCAGTGTTACAGTGAAGGATGAAAGTGCACACAGAAAGGCAAACAAGCAAAGCATTACAACAGCCACTTAATGGCAAACACATTTATTAACATCAAATGCGATGTTTGTAGGTTTTCCCCGCCACAACCAGCTGCAGATGCCAGCCACTTAAAAAGATGAAACAATGCAGTAAATAAAATGAAGATGGTTTTTTGGTGTTGTTTTTGTGGTCGCTTTTTTTTTTTTTTCTCCTTTTCAGTGTAGTCTGCCTGCCTCCTTGGCAGTGGAAGCAGGCTCCTAAGCTCTGTCATCGTAGGAACAAAAGCCACGCTGGCACACAGCGAGCAACTTGATTTCACAAGGCCTCCTGGGAGGACTGTACAGGAGCACAGCTCTGTGTCTGGCAGCTGCATCCTTGAATAAAAAGAGGAGGAGGAAAAGGGCAGGCAGGAAGGAGCACACGAGGTCTCCATACCATACATGAGAAGCTTTTACACACAATCAGACATCCTCGCCCCAAAGTATTCGATAAAAGAAGTGTTCAAGGTGAATCACTATACTTACTGCATGCCACAGCAGCACATTTCACAGGCTACTGTTCTTTTATTAGAAAAGCCCCTCAAAGGTTTTATTGCCACCCACAGATGGGAAGCGTTCGGGTTTTTTAAGCATCGGAAAAATAATAAAGTTGTAGAACTAACTAAAAATTTAAAAATTCAAGATACTTTATAAAGCAAAATTAGCATTCTTTCCTTTTACTTTTTGCTTTTACCCAGGAGAAATATGCAGTCTGAACAACAGTGGGGAACAGCCTTATTTCAGTTTATTTCAGGTGAAGGGATCGACTCAAGAATAGGTATTTTATCATGCCAGTGGCACGCTGTGGACAGAAAACAGCTACAGAAATGAATGCATGACTCAATGGAAATTCAGTCAGAGATGAAGATATTCATATTAGTACTGAATTAGCTCTGAAATCCGAGAGTGCAAGGCAGACCTTTCATATCTATCGTACTCATTTGCATCGAGACCTTGATCCAAGTAAGGAACTTATAAATGCTTCTTCTCTTCAGAACCTCAAAATTACTGTGAAGTTCACTGGAGATAGGACACTTGTCTTAAAAGGTAAATAGAGTTGAGGATTTTCTGTGTTTCAAAGTCCTAGGAAAGTTCTAGACAAATTAGAAAGAGAGGAAAATTCCTGTTATTGTTACAATGTTGGTGTTTCAGGAGATTTCCAGGACTAGTCTTTGCATTGAAGTCCAATGTATTTAGAGGCTTGCAGAGCATTTAAAGTAATCATTATACAATGAAAATTAGGACAAATTTCCTTAAGGGCATATTGTCCCCTTGTTCATCGGCACAGACGTAAACAGGAGCTGCAAAAGAGCGAGAATCTCTTCTCTTGCCTATTTCACATTTGGAAATCATAGTAGGGCTTAATCTGACATCCCTGTTCCTTCGGCAGGTCATGTGCCCCCTGAAAATAAACCTCCAGCAGCATGGCCAAAGGAAAAGCATTATTCAGTTCCCTAAGCAAGATGGTGATCCTAGTAATAATAATAAACATCTGGTTATCTGAAACCACTGTCAGAGAAAGAGTTTATTTTAATTTTTAGCACTGCATTGTGGATGAGATTAATTCTTCTTCCTATTCTGAATATTTTTTTTTTAATCATAAATAATTCTACTGACTTCAGAAGGATTCCTGGCATAAGAAAAATTGTTGTGGGTGCAAATTTCAGGCAAACAAGCAAAAAACCCAACAAAAACACAGCCTTCATCTATGACCTGTTGGTTTTATGCCAAATCCTTGCGAGTCAGGAATTGTTTTCTGCGTCAAATGGAGTTTGTTGATGGTTCAATATCACAAATTTTGATGTGAGGTTATGATAATTGTGCGACCCAAACAAAACCAATCATGTTGGACTGCCTACAACGGTCATCTCATTTCTTTGTTGCCTGATCACCTTGGGTTAGCAGGTTAAGTAACTTACTCTCAGCCGAATCCAATAATCCTATCTGGTCATCCACTTTACATCTTAGTAGGGTTTCCTTATTCACCTTTAGCCCAGTTGATCTGAATAGAGGGGATCTTGAGGATCTTCACCTCTTTTAAACTTGTTTCTCTTAGAGTTTGTGTGCAATATCTTATTACAGTGTGGTATTGTAGCTTCTGTGTCAATAAGAGTCCACTCTTTTGTCCCTCTTGACAAGCCATGCACAACATATTCCAAAGCTCCAAAGATAGTCTTATTCTCACAGACAAACTGAATCATCATCTATTTCAAACACAGGCTCCATAGAAGCTGGCATATTTATTTCTAATCAACTTTTTAAGTGGCACCATTCAGAGGTGCTTAACCACATCACTTAATTTTCAGTCTGTATTGCTATTGATTTCTAATAATCTCTTCAAATACAGGACGTCACTCAATAACACATTTTGTTTACATAATATATCCATCTGCCAGCCAAAAAGCTGGGAAATTCTAGTAAGTTTAGGATAATAGCTTTTTCATAAATGAGTTGATATGGCTCTTTGCTGACATGATGCTTAAGTATACACATGGTATTTTTCAAGAATATCTGAAATAAAAATGAACATAAAATACATGAAAATTAACTTTCATGAAAAACAAAAAAAAAAACCAACCACCAAACAACATAAACCAAAACAAAACTAGAAAAAAAAAATCCAATTTTTTTTTCTTTAAGGCAGACACTAGCTCTATGTCCAAATTCCTCTTATTTTCTATTCAGACCAGAGGTTTTCTAGGGTTTTGGCTGAAGAATGTTATTACTTGATGACTTGCAAGCAAAAATATACAGAAGACACACCTAGGAAACTGAAAAAGTGGAAAATATTATAGTTCAATGTATTAGTTATGAAACAGAAAGAACTGTGGATTTATCCAGTGAGGAAAGAAGAAACCAGAAAGAACACAGAATGCTTTTAGATATTCATCAGTTGAAACTCTGATACAAGGGTGAAAAGAGGTTGCTGTGAAAAGTTCTCTGTACAAAGTTCTGAGCCTACTCTGAGATGTGTTTGAAGTGGACCTCACAAGTGGTGCTGTGTTTTCAGCTCCAGCAATTCCCAACATCTGACACTAAGCAGTGATATGGGAACCTCACTTTCCACTGAAATATGAGCACGCTTCTATCTCTCTTTCCAAGGAAAGATGTCAAAAATGCAGACAAAAATTTCAGACTTGAGAGCTCAAAATAGTAAAATCAAATGAAGAAATATACAATGTTAACAGTCTTATGATGATATTCGAAAAAATGTGCACAAATTTTGGTACACAGGAGTCACAATTTTTGAAAGCCTGGTTTTGCCAAAACTGAACTGTTAAATGAACTGTAGAAGAAGAATTTGTTTACTTATTATAACAATAATCAGAGGGTCTGGTTTTAAATAAAATTATTATTTTCTGAAAAGCAGCTGTCCAATGAATCTAAACCACTTGTGAATTCATTACACACAAGTCCTTGAAAACTAAAAAAAAAAAAAAAAAAGTATAAACTGGATATAAACTAGGTACATTCACACAGTAAATATTTAAATAGACATTTTCTGTGTGCATTTGACCCATTTTGATTTCAGTATTCAGTGCGTGATTCCCACATTCCTATTTTAGACAGATGGAAAGTCTCATTCTGAACAAATTTAGAGAGTCCAAATCAGAAAAGTCAGTTATTAACCTCTGTGATTTATCACAAGTAATGTAAACACCCTTTTGTCAAGAAAAATGCAACACAACATACTAACCTCTTAAAAGACACAACACAAATTTCACAGAAAGTGCTTGTTCGTGTAACTGAAAAGAGCTGAGCAAACAAAAATTCCTTATTTATAGGAGCTAAACTGTATTTGAATATGTTTGCCTTTGAATTCGCTCTTGGGTGAACCTCAGCCAATCTCAGTTTAAAGAAAATGATAATCATGAATAAAGTTAACAATATTTCCAAAGGAAACGAAACTTGAATGAGCCTGTGTGGAAACCTGGGCCTAGGAATAACTATATTCAATCAGGGGACTGTGCATGCAGTCAAAACAATTCAAATTGTAAATATAAACAATGAACAGCAGACACTCAAAAGACCACTAACAGAAAACAGTTTGTCAGCAATGCACTGCCTGAAATATATCAACAACAAACATTTGCTGAGTAATTGCAATCAACAACTTTGTTGAAACAAATGGCAGACTATTTATCAATGGAGGGGAAGGAAAAAAAAAAAAAAAGAAGATAAACATATGAGAGAAGTCTTTAGAGTGGCCCAACGTCACAAACTTGAAATTCAGAGTTTCCACTGGCCCTCCTGCCTTCACTGTGCTTACACTAATTCTAAACACACAGTAGGCAGGATGAAATTGGTTTGTAAACCCCGTATTCTGTCTCATCTATCCATTTCAAGGCTTTCCTTGAAAAATTACAGTATAGTCCCCTTTTGAAGTACAGTAAGATCTGGGTTTTTTAAATTTAAAAACCTTTTGATCTATCTGGCATGCTCAGAAAAGGAATGGCTATAGGTGGGTCCACTTCAAGGTCTGTCGTCGACCACTGTTTGGTCATCTGAATGTCATTCTTTCATCACAACATGGAAAAACCCTGGAAATGTTGTCCTACACAAACATTTAATAACAATAATTATTATTGTTCTAGCATTCTAACTCTTTCATCACGCTAAACTTGATATTTGTGCTTGCATATATTTATAGGTGTAGTCCTGCTCATACGCATACATAACAGGTGACATTCAGGTTTATCTGATCTGTTATTCCTAAAGTACTACCAGAATTCCTGCCATGCACAGTAAATTGCATTCCATAAGGAACAAAAAGGGATTAAAATCTTACTTATGTATTACAGAATGAACCAAATTCCCATAGACTTAGTAAGTACATCACTGCATGTATATTCTTTTACTTCTGAAATGGGGAATATTTACGTAGAAGAGAATAGGTATGTTTGGAAACAAGTAAGGAATATGAATAGAACTAAAGAAACCAGAGAAGACTCGGCATAAATAAGCCAATTACACAGGCTCTTGAACTGAAATCTTTAATAATGCATAAAGTAAAACACAGACAGGCAGTAGAGCTAATGCTTGCAAATGAGCAAGTCTGTGATGCATAAACAGTTTCCCAAAGTAAGGATAACATAAAGAATACGGTATCTAAAAGAATCCCTCCAAAATCTACCCCAAACCAAAATGGAAAAGAAAATAATTTAATAAAATAAAATAGGATTAAGAAAAAAGTCTATTCAAATGGCATTTAGAAAAATTTCAGCAGAGAAAACAAGTTGAAACCTAGTGGAGAACAATATATCACAGTAAACCTATTGCAAATAAATTAGCATGCTTCCTCACAGTCCATATTACTAGCTCAAGCTCTTTGCAACCCACCCTCTCTGTTGTCATCCCACTAATTTCATTCAGTTCAGTTCAGAAAGGTTCCTGGGGATAGCTCTACTGTTTCACATTTCCAGCTAAATCTGAACTGTTGTAAGGCGCTGAACATTCCTGAGGACTAGAAATCACTCTACAACTGCAAAAGAGCTGAAAAGTGCAAGTTCCTTCACACTGGTACAGAAAGTAGGAGTAGGAGACTGCACAGGGTAGTTTCATCTCTCTCAATTCCACCCCAGTGCCTCTCCCTAAGGCTACAAAGAGGTGCATGGATTGCACGTGGTCAGGTGAGGAGATGCTGCAAAGATACAGCATCAATTCCAAACAGTTGTTTTGCACAGCTCAGCGCAGGCAGACTTCCTCACACAGGTAGCCCTCCTAAATTCAACAGGACATAATACGCTTGTACAGACCTGTCATTACAGAATAAAATACTAGAACTTCATTACATCACATTTTCTTGGAATTTATAACACAGAGGTCCTTTGAGAAAATGTTTTCCTGTTGTTTTACCTCTGCTAGCCTTTACAATGCTGATCTGAACGCTGGGAACAAGGGCTGAGCAAAGAAAGCCAATATTCTACACACAGAAAGAGTTCCGTGACCATCTTTTCTGACCGTGAACAAATGGATTTAACTTTTTGGTGAAGTTTAAAATCTATTACATATAATTTCTTGCATCATTAACTGTTATAAAGCTGAATTTACATTTATAAAAAATACCATGAAAGAGTATTTATTAAATGCTACTTAGTATGTTTGGGCAGAAAATTTAGTTCCATCAACACAAAAATCCTGTCCTACAATTGTGATTTCTTTCCACACAATATACCACATTTGAAAAAAAATTAAGTTTGGATCAGCTGAAATTTTTATTTGATTCAAGTCAAGATATTCAACTGCACTTTCAAGTATTTTAAAGTTTTAAAACAGTATGGAAAAAACTTCTCCAACTCTTCAGAAAAAAAAAAAATAAATAAATCTGATCTTAAGTCATACTTTCCTGCACATAATTTTGTCTTAGGCAAATTATCATTTTCCATATAAACTCATATTTGGTGAGAAAATATGTCACACTTTAAACAGAACACTCTGTATTCAGTTAAGTCGAGACGTAATTATTTTGTGACTAGTTTTGTTGCTCCCTTTGGGTCACACAATGCAAAGGCTGTCTTCTTTTTACATATTTTACCTTTTGCTTTATTCATGAATGTAGAAGCAGGATATTATAGGATTTGACCCATTGGTCAAACTTTCAATAGCAATGGAAAGCAATCATGGCAAAGTTAAATGTCGCTGTATGCAAAAAAAAAAGAAATTGTTACTCTAT
The DNA here is from genome assembly GCA_025331215.1 of Actenoides lindsayi. Classification (NCBI taxonomy): domain Eukaryota; kingdom Metazoa; phylum Chordata; class Aves; order Coraciiformes; family Alcedinidae; genus Actenoides; species Actenoides lindsayi. The sequence goes on from WTSP01010917.1 coordinate 22,276, forward strand.
CTACAGATCAGGCAGAAATCATTTTTTGAAATGTAGTCTGAAATAATTCCTACCTTAACTAAGGAAAAAAACAGCAAAAAAGCAGAATCTTTCTTACTACACCATATTCTCACCATTAAGGGAGTATTTCACAAATCATGTTATGCTTCCCACATGTATTTTTATTCCATAATTTTGTCACATAAAACATTTTAACCTGATGCTTGCATGACAAAAACACAGGAGGGATTAGTATCTGTTTAGGGACTCAAAATCAAGATGTCTAATTTTTAAACAACTTTTACTGACAAAAATTGATCTGGATGTAGTCATCAACCATAAAAATCCCAGTTATTTTCACCTGTCAAAGTCATTTCTCTTTGCTTGGGAGGGATTGCCAGCACTCTTCCTTAGGACATTTTGATTCAGAAGTTCTGGACCATACCATTGAGTCTGCTGAGCAGCTTTGGAAAACTTAACCTTACTGCACCTCAGTTTACCTGTTTGTGACATGGTGGGAATGAAAGCGTCATTTACACAGCAGTCCAAGATCTTAGACTGAAAGTGCTTGCTATTTTTATTTCCGGTAGATTGGTGTTTCTTATTCTTAATCTCATATTTTAATCTTATTCAAACAAAGCTCAAACTAAGATGCCAAAAAGGATCCCGGCTAGCTACAACATGTACAATCTCAAAAAACATGTGTAGAAAGGAATGAACATTTTTTTTGGGGTGGGGGAGGGGATAGGGAAGGGATTTTTGTCACAATCTCCCAGTATAATCTTAGATTAACACCTTAAAATATGGAGCAAGAATTAGAAAAGGTAGTGTAGAAAGAAATAATGAGGACAAAAAATAATTCCAGACTATAAAATACATACAAGTCACAAAAGAGAGACATTTAGTAAGAATGGAGGTTTGGGGGTGGGGAGGGTAAGGAGACTAAAAAGATGTGGCAGGAAAGGAAACAATATAAGAGAGGAGACTAACTGAAATGACACAGGGAATTTAAGAATTGTGCAGGCTATGAAAAGCCATAAGAAAAAAACCAAAAACCCACTGTCAAGCCAAGACACGTAGCAGAGATGTAACTGTTCTTATCTGCACTTGAGGGCATGAAATAATTCCTTTTTTAATTTTGCCTTTTTAATCCTGTCAATTGGAGCTGTCACTATGGATGTAATAGCAAGTATCCCAATCACAATATCAAAGACTCTTCACTGACACTCCTTGAAATAGCATTAACATCTGCTCACTAAAGGTAGTACATTTAAATGTTCTCATGCAATGTTGTAGCTCCCCTTTAGTCAGATATCAAGCTGCTATTTCATGCTCTGCTTGTAAAATTATTAACAGCTGGCCTAACATTAGATCAGCTGAGGTATGGTTTTGCTGAAACAAGACAGTGCTTAATAAGACTATTTCCTAGTCTATCAATTTATTACTGCCTTTGTATTTACAAATATCAGAAATGGCCTCTGAGCTGAAAGCAGCATCTAAGTTTTCTAGACTGATGGGGCTGAACCAAGCTGTCAGATGTTGATTTTAGGGAAAGGTGAATTTAAAATCCAAGCTTGCATCCACAAATGTTCTCTGTAAATAACAGGCTAAGTAAAATCCAGGTAAAAATGTCACAGAAATAACTCTCGTTCCTAGCACCTTTAAGAAACTTTGAAGTGGATGACAATAAAATGAGAAATTTTCCAACAAAATGTTTTTCCATTGGAAAAACAAAATCTTTCCCACTCCCTCCTTCCCCAAGCACATGGGGCACCAGGCCTATCTTTGGGTACAGTGGTTCCAGGCAGTGCTGTCTACTACTGGCAGCTCAGAATCTTTATGTTATTTATTAGTATTTATTTATTATATATAATAATATTTATTACTTATTAACATAATCCTTGCTCAAAAGAGCTCACCATGTTCTTAGGTGCTTGCTTGCTAATCTCATGTCAGATTCCAATGGTTTCTGTGTCAGCTAAATGGATTCTACTACTCAGAAAATTAAATAATGACCCCAATCAGTAGCAATAGGGTAATACTGTCAATACAGTGCACTCAGAGGCAGGGTACACTATGATAATATGACAGCTGTCACATTGTATCTGGGGATACCTACTGACTCCGTGCTAGGCCACATTCACTCCCGATGTAACTCAAGAATCCTAGGTTGTGCCTAGGATTGTCACCTCAGAAGATCCCTAACATTATGTTTCAATAACAGAAACGTTAAGATCAGAATAAGAAGGTGGATACCTATCATCCTGACTCTGACTCATTGGCTAGAAATTGAAGTCCAGCCGAGGTTTGTAGGAAACCTCATGATGTTCACATGGATACACTTCTGAAGCCTGTCCAGGTCCCTCTGGATGGCATCCTCTGCCTCTGACATGTCAACTGCACCACTCAGCTTGGTGTCATCTGCAGACTTACCGGGGGTACCCTCGATTCCGCTATGTTACTGATGAAGACATTAAACAGCACTGGTTCCCGTACAAACCTCTGAGGGACTGAGGCTGTATTTCTACAGGAAGTTTTCTCAGAAATGCAGCCACCTCATTTCCCCCTCACACTTGCTCTTCTACACTCTCCCATGAAATAAGCTAGCCACATAGTGGTTGTACTTACGCAGCTGCCTATAGTAAAACACTCCAGGTTAAGACAACAGTAGCAATCATTATTTTAACCACAACACAGCAAACCTTCTCTTATCTCTCAGCCAGTGGGTGAGCACTGCAGAGACACACTAAAGGTAATGTTGCAGTGGTATGGTGAAGTAGATTCAGTATGGCAAGATAATGATATATTGCTTTTAATGCTATTTTCAACTGTACAGTTTCAAAGGCTATCCAAATAGGGGGACAGGTATGCCCTATGAAAACTACTGAGACAGAGAGTTCTGTAAGGAAACACAAATGGACTCAGGTCCATTGCCAAGACCTAAATATTTATAGCCTGAGTACAGAACAGGTTAACACAGGGACAGAAACACAATGTGTTAATATCAACCTCTGAAAAGCAAATTCTGGATATTCATCTCTTGTGCTTCAATCACTGTAAAGTTGGGGGGGGAGGGGTACAGAAACCAACCACACCAACTATGCATAAATGGGCTCTAAAGCCAAATGCCACAATTCAGTATTCTGAGCCACGTATAGATCATTGTGATGTTGCTTGCAGTGACAGTACAGCCCTTTAGCCACTTCTATCAGAAGAGTTGTTATATTTGTTCAAAGCTAAGTGGCACTAAGGAAAGGTATTGTGCAGGCCTTAGTATTCACTGCATGCAGTCAAAAGCCATCTGCATGTAAAAACATTGTTCAGGCCATTCTTTTATTCTAATAGTGCTTAAGTATTTTGGCATGTTTATTTCTTCTGGAACAACAACGAGAAATACATTGTTCTTTATTTAAAAATAACCATTTGATAATGAAGTGTTTCACATATTGAACGTAGTCTGCAAATGTATACAACATGCTGCAGTCAGCTCATCAAGCAGAATAAGACGAATAAAATATTAGAAATCAGTCAAAAACATGGCTTATTTCTTAGAAGTTTATCTTGCTTCCTTATGTGGAAGCATTATCTACCCCAAATAAATTGCTCTCGTATCTTTAGAGCTGAGATTTGGTGCAAAGCATTCTAGGTATTAAAAAGGCTCTTAACTCTGCAAATGACTGTTTCCTCCTTACTATGGTGTTTCCTTGAAAGGACCAGTGTGGGAATGACTAAAATATCACCAGAAAATCCTTTTGGTAGGAAGGCAAGGAGAAGGAAGCAAACAAGCAGAAGCCCAGGAGATCTGTGTTAAGATTACAATTCACGTATAGTTTTCTTGTGATTCAAACACAGTTTTCACTGACTTCATGCAGGTTGTAGACAATGGGGCAATGGATGTCTTAAGAGGCACGTGCAAGCCTTCTGATGTGAAAATGCATCTTCTGCAAACATTTCCTGCTAGCAGAGCATCTACAGTTCCTGAACACATTGTTACGAAGCAGGAATTCTAATCCATCTGCAACATGTGGCTTGCAGTCAGTCAGTATTGGCCAGTTGCACTGTGAGTTGGTAGTTTGAACTAAAGTGTACCTCATCAATCAGCTCAAGCAGGGGCAGGCAGTGCTGACTGACAGGCAGCAGTTTGTGGGCTGCCACAACACTCAGCTTGTGATTTCTTTTCCTCCATGTGACCAACTACCTGGGTTCCATGCTTGTCTTAGTGGAGGGTGAAAAGGCCATGGACTAGAATAAGAGATGAAAATGAGAGAATAATGAACACAGAAAGCAGGACAAAGTGGGGGTAGAGGAAAAACAACCAAGGGCTAAAAGGAGAATGAGGACATAGTGGGAAGCATCAGACCAGCAAAGAGGGAAAGTTTAAATCTGAGTTATGAAAATACTTTCACAATACTAAATATAAAAGACTTATTAAATATAAAATGCCTTACAATACTATGGTAGTTTGATGCAATTTAAACCTACTTTATTGGTATAGATTTTCCAATGGCTTCTCCAGCCATTAAGAAACCAAATAAAACATTTCTATAATAAGAATTAATTTATTCAGATGCATTCAGTACTTAGTTGGAAGCCTGTAGTAATTATGACACAAAACCTCCAAAAACACCCATCAAACATCTTAAAATGTTTGAGGCTCTTCTACACAGTATGTCATGTATTGATGGTTTGAGTGCATGAAATTGTGACCATCCCCAATAGATACACAAACTTAGCATCCTGGTTAATGGTGTCACACTACCCACCCTCATACCTTTGTTGCCACTCCCACCTCAGCATACAAAAGGAACAGGGGACATGAAAGTTAAAAAAACTACAACATCTCATACAGCAATTCACTAATGAGTAAGTTCATGAATAATTAGGTAAGAGACAATGAAATCACATGATGTGCTGATATGTCAACCCCAGTATGTCAAGCAGGTATACAGAAAAGAGTAATTTTATAGTTCAGCATTAAGTGGGTTGCTTTAAAATGTTACAGGTTGCCTTCAAAATGCAGATGATTAATACTGAGTGACCTGTACACTCATATCTACTTAAAGGATGTAGTACCTAATTAGTAGACTGGATAGCAGACAACTCAAAGTGGATCACAGTTCCATTACATTTTCATACATATCAGAAGCATGACAAAACAGATTACAAATGTACTGCTTATATTAAATATTTGTCTAGGTAAATGATAAAGGGAAAGATAAAAACATGGTGCTCAGAAGCAAATTAAAGCATATAGAAGAAACAAAACCAATCTATACTAAATTAATTTTGCAAATAGTATTACATAGTCATGTCATTATTTATGTCATTGTGATCTCATTAAAAAAGTCATAAAACTTCATTAAAATTTGGTGTGTGCTGAAAGTTTTTCTGTAGGAGTCTAAATGGATGAAGCACTTCTGACTTTCAGTCCGGATAAGCACTTTCTGCTTGGTTATTTTAAAGCCAGTATGTTCACGTGGCCAGGGGGTTTAGCGACATCTCTTTTGTGGTCAAGTACTGTTTTAAGACAACAGAACTAGTCAGGTCAGTGCTTACATCATTATCTTTTTGAAAATGCATGGAATTTCCTTCATTGCTTACCAAGGTAATGAACTCGTATCAAGGGACAGATACCTTACATGTTACAGAACCATGAGAGGCACCAATAACAAAATCAAGGAATAAAATATAAGAGATGCAAATATTATGAATCACTGCAGTTGGGGAGGTGCACAAGTTAATCTGATAAGAAACATTACCTGACAGTGAAAGAATTTGCATTTATTTACTAATTTGCAATGCACATTTCAAGGTGATTGACATAACTCCTAGCCAGGAAACTCAGTCACTCGCTGAATTTAGTAGTATGGTAGTACTTAAAAAAAAATACTGGGTTAGCACCTTGGGAATCCATAGGTCAGTCCAGACTTCCTCTGAAAGAAGAAAATCTTCCAAGAGAGATGTAAACAGGTATTAAAAACAAATAGAAAATTAAAAATCTAGGGATTAGCTATATAGCAGATTAAAGAGTTTGAGAGCGTGCTCTGTGGAACAAAGAAAGCCTCTAGATATTGTGAATTATACCACCTTAGGTCTGAGAGACAGTAAAACCTGGTATAAACACATCACGTAACAGTCGTATTGTTTTCCTGATAACATTATTTTAATTTCATTCATATTTAGGAGAGCTTTTCCATTGGGTCTGGCTTCTTAATTTTGCAAAAAATGCCGTGGAAACCTTATTGGGTCAGAAACTGCACCTTGCCTCTTCTTCAAAATATATATTAGTACCAACAGGCTGCACAACAAAATTAGAACTGACTGAGAAAGGCATTAGCAATCTGCTCTATCAGAAAAATTACTTCTGGTTTTCATACAAATCTACTACTCATTTTCAGCTCTGCCTAATATGTCAGAGCTTTAAGATCTAAGCACGGGGGTTGTTTCTGCAGACTGAGTTCAGTGAGAGCTCAGCAGCAGTACTGAAATCTTGTGTCTCTCTACCCTCCGTCTCCCTCCTACTTCTTCATGGTCTGCACTCCTCTCCATCCCCAGACTTTGGCAAGCCACCCTGAACTAATTCGCTGTTTTCTTGTGGAGGATAGAAATCATTATTACATCAATATTTAAAGTTGCCTTAGAGGAATGGAAATAGTGCTGGTTGTGGGTAGGTGTTATGCTGAACGCTTTGAAGTGGGTGCCATCAGTTGTTTTTTACTTTGATAGCTTCACCCAGGCCCAGAGTGACTTAGGGTCTGCTGACCAGATAATAAAAAAGTTGCCAGAAAGTTACCTGTTCCCCACATTTCCCATTCTGTCCTACATTTGCACTGAAGAACAAACAAACAAACAAAAAAGGCAAGCCACTTACTAACTGGTTGGAAGCAACTTTCCAAGTTATGAATTTACATCCAGTGCAAGCTCTTGCACTTTTCAGCCAACTGGAAAATACATAAACCCCATACATGTAAGAAGGGGATTAGTCTTTTGAAGGAGCCACGTCGTATTGCAGAGAGTGACACCTGATGGTTGTCTGGATGTGAGAGAATATGGTCTGCAGGCTTCTAATTTGGTGACATGTTAAATTGCAATTACTACAGTGCTAGCAGGTAGACAGCACAACGACAAGGACAGCTAAGGACCATAAATATCACAATACAGTTCAGATTTTGACTCAAGTAAGCTTACTAGAAAGTTGAACAAGCCCACTGGGTTATTTTTGAGTGATGCTGCAACCTCACTCACCATGGCTAAAACATCAATCTCTCTCACACTCGGAACCTATTAGCATGTATTGACAGGGACAGCAGAAGTCCATAATTAGAACTGACTAAACAGTACCAAAATATTTTGGCAGAAGATTTAAGATATCCATGTACAACACCATTCTAGCATCTCCCCCTGGTTTCTGTGGAACAAAATCACATAATTTTCCAAAACTTCTATTTAGAGACAAGGAAAACCCTTCCTGTGTTGTCTTCAGGTTTTGCTGTTCTACAAGTTAAAGCATTCACTTTGCTAAGGGAGTGAATCCATACAAACACAGTTACAATAAAAATATTATTGAACCAGGATGCAGCATTAACTGTCAGTGTACTCTCTATGTAACAATGTTCAGAAAGGCAGGAGTTAGCACCTGGGCCCACATCCGGGACACAGACTGACTCCGACACAGCAGACTCCAGAAATTACATGATTACACCGTCAAAGAAATTTAAACAATATGCTTAGTTCTGATATTTTGTATTCTGGTGCTTTGGATGGGAGGTGATACAGAAGTCTTCAAGACCAAAAAGTTGAAGGAATTTTCTCCTTCCAAATGAGTTAACCAAGCTGCACGTGTGATTGTAGGTTTGCGTCCCAGAATTCCAAGGGCACAAAAGCAGATTAAGAATACCAACATTAGCAAAGGTTCAAACATTAATAAAGGTAATTGACTCAACGGAATTTGCTTGACATTCAGCTTTGCAGCTTACTGTGAATCTATAGTGAAACAAACTATTTTTATGTGTGTTTATGATAGAGAGCAATTATTTAACTTGATTATACAGTACAATATTGTCACCATTTTCATCTCCCTCTGACATCAAAATCTCAGAAAAACAAAAAACTGAAATGACAAAATCAGAGATGTCTTTCGGAAGGAGTAAGCTGAGTTCTGCAAGGCAACAGATTCAACAAGAATCCGGAGAGAGCACATGAAGCCAAAAGATCATTTGCTGTTTTAAAATGTTACTTATGCTTCCCATATCCCTGTCATGCAAAGCCCTTACTGAATATTATAATCAGGGTATTCTTGCTAGAAAACATAATAATTAATCAAGGTTTTATACTGGTACTTGGCTCATAAAGTCTACTCATTTCGTAGAAAGAGCCACATTTTAGTGTAAAGTCAGCTTTAGCAAAACATTTTCAGCTACTCACATTCAAAATGTTTATAATTTTGTTTCAAGAGCTCCTGAATGCTTTCTATATGTGTATGGAAATGAGTGGCCACAAAAGCAGCACTTTAGATTCTTCAGTCTTGGCCAAGATTTTGAAAACAAAGTAATTATCCTCTTATATATTTAAAAACTAATTTTTCTGGGGTTGTATATCTGTGCAATTATCCCAATCAGCTAACAGGTAATATAGTATTTACTGTTACAAATACAGTATTTACTGTTACAGAAAGAGGGTGCACACTGATTAGAAAGATGTTTCATGATATGGTGGAAATATTTTCATTGTTCATCTGTAATAGCTCCAGATATCATTAGCATACCAAGGATGACAGGATAAGGAATATTCATCCAGCAGAACCTAGACTATTCAAAGATGGAAGATATTATGAAAATATTTAAGGTATTAAAGAACACATTTAAACTTTCATGATAATTTCACTGGTGTCTTCTCAGTGCCCTAGTATCAAGGACAAAATCCAAAATTTCCCTCTATAAAATTAACCTTTTGAAGTTCAGTGCCTAGTCTCCCATCAAGTGAACAAAATCTACTGAATTCATTTACTGACAATTTTTCTCTTTGTTAAGTCACAAATGTGCTCAAAAGAAATTATCTTCACTTCGAGCTTCCAGGTCACCATATTAAGCTCTTTTGGGGTTTTTTTTCCCCCCTCTTATTTTTTAGTTATAAATATCACAGCACCCAAACAATAAGCTAGTAGGCATCTATATCAGCTGAAGATCTGTCCCAGTTTAATTTTTTTCATAACTGTGAAGATTTCCTCCCGGTGCTGAATACAGCAAAGAACACAACAAGGTTCAGAATACTTTTATTCTTTAGGATTAAATTAATAACTATGGAATTCAGTAATATTTCTTCTTTTACTGACTGCATCTATAGAATATGGTTTCTACACATTTCCACAAAGATCCCCAGAGGACTGCCACTCGAAGCTTATGGCAAAAGATTGAACAATGAAACAGGTCAGCTTGTCCTAAGAAATCAGGTCATTCAGCTGTATTTCATGTTATCATTTTGACAACAGGGGATGGGGGAACAGACGCAGCTGTAAGCCAGCTCTTTGGAAGAGCCACTTACAGAATACAGCGAAATAGCAGCACTTCTATTGCAAAACCTAAGTTCATATTTAATACACAGTCTAATTATTATGGGTGCTGGTCTCCCTGATTTTTCTCCCATTTTTTCTTTATTTATGAGAAAAGTAACACTTAAAAGTAATTTCAGATGGATGGATACATGTCTTGAGTTTTTTTCTGGAGGGAAAGCACCACTATTCAAATATTCACTATGGAGGACATTTTATTGCTGTGGACGTTTGCAGGAACAAATTGAACAATCACACACTGAACAGTCACATATTTCATCAGAGAATTTCAGTTTGTGGTAAGATGCCACAAAGCACAAAAATGACCTAAAAATGGGAATTTGTTCAATGTCCATGCACGGAAAAAAAGCTAACCATATGGTGACACAATTCCCTTTGTTTAACTATAAACTACAGAGGACATACAAGATTCTCTCTTCATAAATCCACAAATAATTCTGACTTCCTCCATAAAGTCACTGAAGCTATCCTGAGATGGCCAAATGCATAGTTCTGATGTATCTTCTAAGCCTTCATCCACAGGTAGCATAGAGGGAAGCCAGTGAAGCTGTTTGCTACATAGTCTTTAAGTACATCATTGTACATGGTAGTATCCAGTGTAGAGAATGAATCAGAAAGACACTGAACAGAATTACAGGAATGACTGTTGCAATGTCCTCTGTGGATGCTGAGAAAGCAAGTGGCTTGGAAATGAACTTGTGATCTGCTGACAAGTTGAAACAGATTGAAATTGGAGAGATCTTCAATTAAAGTCTAGTATTTCCAAAGCTATATCCAGCTTTGTTACCAAAGGCTATACCTAGGTCTAGGTCCACCAACAGAACTGTTTCTAGTCCTTTTGTAAGAATTGTCAACTGTGTCAAGGCCTTGACCATGTTTCTGAATACTATGTCTCTAAAGCTGTGGCAAACATATAAAGCAAATCCTTACAGTAAGAAGAATTTTTACTTGGTAGGTATAAGGGCTTAGCATGACATACATTTGTTGGTGAATCCTAGAGCTGACCAGCCACAGAAGGCATCATCAAAAGTCAAATATAGGTAATAAATCTTGAAAAAAATAGTTCTGGATGAAGCATCATTACTTGCTGGAACCCCTACTGTAACTCCTGTTGACATGGAGCTTATGCACATACACATAAATACAGACACACACTCTACTTTTCCCATGCTTTTCTAATACATGCTCCTTTGCTCTTGAGACCGATGCCTAAGCTCATTTTGTATTCTAAAAATGCTAAGAGTAACAGTTCATGTAAAATTACTTGCAAATGAGAGAGAAGGCAGGTCTGTTTGACACATTCTTTACTGAAATGCACTGGGTACTCTGAAAGTGTTTCCAAACCCCCGAGCCAATACATCATAACACAGTCATATGATACATCCAACGACTCAACTGATTCTGGTTCTTGGCTTATACTTACTTGACTGTTAAACAAGTGAGAACTAGGAAGTTATGAAAACGCTGTCATGGCCCTATATTGCCCAAGAAATAGCAGATTTTGTCAGAGGAATGAAAACAGGAACTGTAAGCGAGAAGGACCAAGCACATACCTGGTACCCAGCTCTACGATTTACTTGCAAGCCAGAAAATTCCAGGCAGGACAAGAACAAAAAATACAAAGAAATCTGTATTTGTACGTCAGATACATGAAGTGGCTAGGTGGTCAGGTAGCCATACCCAACTGTAGAGTGTTGGGCTGCATATTGTATATTAAGCCAGGAAGAGTTAAGGCTATTGGCTTCCTAGTCTTTGGACAGTCAGGCCCTACTGTATTGCCCTGCGACCAGCAATGTACAGAACTTAGCTGCAACTCAACTCACAAGGCTTCCAGAAAAAATACACCCCCAAAGTAACAATTTGTGTATTAAGATGGGTGTCTCCTTTATCGGTCACATACTTTTGGCTGCTTTTCTTGGAAGGAAAAGCCACAATTTTAAATGCTTTGTTTCTTGTTATTTGTTTTGTTGTGGGTTTTTTTAAGGAACGGTCACACATATCAAAAGGAGTGTTTCACTGCAGTTTAAATAAATAAAAGTAATATGAATGAGCCCGTAGAACTGCCCACTGACATAGTCAACTTAATCTTCCACTAGAACAACATATACGCTTACCAAAAAATTTACCTACTTTGCTTTTTTTCCTCTTTTAATTCTGCCATAGTTTCACACGGAAGCTTAAATATCAGGCTACATTCAATAATAACAACAACAATAATAATGTTCCTCCTGTCTGTTCCCAGATTAAATAGTAATGGGAAGAAAGAAGCCAAATGCCAATTTGCAGTGAATCTGAAGTAAGTCTACTTGAATAGTTGGCCTTTTACTAGAAGGCCAGGCCCTAAAATGACTGCAATCTTTAAATTGCCACCAAAAATCAATGATGCTACGCTTAGTTACACCAATGGAAAATATTTTCTCTCTCCACTTCCCAAAGATGCAAATCAGTGGAAAATACACATTTAATCTACATCTGGAGCACTTTGTTATACCATTTCTTTTGAAGATAGCTTGTTCTATATTACAGCAACTATCAGGCATTTGAAACCCATGTTGTTCATGAGCCACCATGTTAAAGAGGATAAGAAGCAGTTGTACCATGATAACTCAGCTGGCATTCAGCGGTAACCCTTGTGCTCATTCCAACAAGCTTGTCTTTTGAAAGTCTGTTCTCCCCCCATTCCTCTGGAGAATTCAATCTGACTATAGCTAGATGCCCAGAGAATACAAAATACCCTTCAACATAGCTGTGAAATTCTAACTCCAACTCATAATAAAAAAGGCGCAGAAAAAAACATCTGTGGAGCTATTATGACAAGGTCTTCTTAATATCACAAACACTCTGGTCAGAACATTTGGAAGATGCATTATCTAGATAAGCATTAACAGAAAGGACTATCAGAGAAATTTCACCAAAACTACCACCTTTTATTAAACCCAGGGGAGATTTCAAAATCACCCCATTATTCTGATGGCTTTAGAGAGGCTGTTTTTTCTGGCTAAAACATGCTTGAATGTAACATGAAAGAGATCTGGCTTAACCCTAGCACTAAAATATGTGGAGAACCGCTTTAATGGCAGAGCCAGATTGAAAGAAGTATTTTCATCTTGGCAGACTTCACAAAACCAGGAGTAGTGTCTTTTGATCAATGTCAGCCTAAGTACCAGCTGTTTGGCTAGCATTTGTGGATTGGGCTCCGTATTAGACATACTTTAACTTCACCCACACTGGCACTTATTTAAAAGCCAGGGATCCCTCATGGAATTTTGGAATTCTGAAGTCTGGAACATCTGGACTGTACAAGGTTACAAAAAAATGGCCCTGGGCATGCGAAGTAGTTTGCAAGTGGAGAGAAAGAAAATACAACTCTCCAGAAAGATATGTTCCCTCTGTATCCAAGAGAGATAATGATCGCAGTTTCAGTGCAAAACAATAATGTGAAAAATATCAACAATAAAAGTATTTGAGACAACACTTAGGTTTTCTGAAGGGAGGAAAACGTAATGTTTGCAACCTAATTTTAAAACATAATCTCTGTTGAAATGACAAAAGCACATTTGGCATTTTCTCATTGTGTGCTTGCACTCACTAAGATTATTTACACCTTTAAGACGAGTAAATGTTTAAACATTGAACTGATTTTGCAATTTGAGTAGAAAGGTAACTGTTCTTTTAAGTGATTGCATGCACAGAAAAGAAAATTTGCAGATACATAAGGTAATTTATATAAAATTATAAAAATCAGACATCTTACATGGGAAGGTTTGAAAAGGATACTACATATTTTGTTTGGAAGAAAAAAATCTTAATTACAAAATAATAATCCAAGAACAACTACATTAATACAGAAGAATGTGTGATCTTATTACACAGCTCAAATTTTGTGCCTATCAAAACCTCTGTCTTCTAAGTCATCCTAAATTCTTTGGAATGACTTCTCATTCAGCCTGCTGATCAAAAGTACTGAGATATATTAAGAAATAAAGTGGACCGAAACTGTATTAAATACAGTTTTTAAATAACGTTACGTGTGATACAAAAATATTAACACAACAATGGGTTAATATTTTCCTGTTATTCACACTGCCCTAACAAAAGGTCGTGCATGAAGGTTGACACCCAAGTCTCTACCTAACGAGACTAATTTTGCCAACTGAATTAACTGAGACTAACCATCAAAGACGTGAAAATACCAAGAATCTGTTGGCTCATGTGCCTTAGAGCTTCAGAGAGGAGTTCCCTAAAGATGAGGAATCCCCCAGCTATTTAAAGACCTACCATTTCCATCAATGGTCTCCCTGAAAGCAAGGCCAGCACATGCTGAAAAGGCTCTGGAAGAGTAATCTGCACTTCGGCAACACCTATCCTAAATATCATTGTCAGGGGAGACATTTATATGTTTTACTACAGAAGAGGCCTGCGATCCATCCAGCAAACACTACAGGTGTAAAAAACAGAAAGACAGACCCAAAATTTATAGTGTACCCCCCATGCAGACACACACAATTCCCCTTGGACAAATGCAACCGAGGAACAGCACAGAATCCAAGTCAATTAGTATTTTCACAACGGTAGTGTGATAACAGAGTGAAGGTAGAAGAGGAAAAGGGCTTTTTATGATAGGGCTGAATAATGTTGGTTGCCATTAAAGGTAATAAGGTCAGGTGTTACTCAACAGTCTACCCACAATGCTTAAAAAATATCATCCGAATTTGGACAATATTTGGATGAATTGTTCTCAGTGGAAACCCCCTAGAGCTCTCCAACCTTAACCCATTTCTGTGAGCATAAAATAAAAGTAGATTCACTTTTCAAGTGGAACAGTTTTGGCATCACATGAAAATTGAGGCCACCTACTAAATCAGTGTGAGACTTAAGTGCATTTTTCCCTTAGCACAGACAGATTGCAGTCTCAAACAGGAAAAAAAAAAAAAAAAGCACAACAGTTTTAAAAGGGCAAAACACATAATAACCCATCCTTCACTTTACTGTTGAACATCATCTGGTCCAGACTACAATGGTTTGTATCAGGAACTTGAAATGAATCTTTGTCTGATATAATATTGTGGTGGGTTGACCCTGGCACGGTGAATTCCCCTTTTAATGTGAAGTTACTTTAATCTGGGGAAAGTCAGTTTAACATAGATCTATTTCCTGATAGTGGACTTAACAGTTGAGGATTTATTTATTCCTCCTTCATGACTGCTTGCTGAAGAAAATGGAAAAACTAACACCTAGTTAATTGTAATATTGCATGTGAGCTCGAGTTTCTTTTTTCCTCAAAATTCCACCCAGCACAGCTTAGGCTGGTTGCAGGACTACGTGCCAGAGAGGGAAGAGGATCATTCTTCCCAGACCTATTCCTTCTCCATCACCTGCTTCGATCTTAGACCCACAGGCCTTGGTGTTAGGGGCAACATCTACTCTGTTTCCTTTTTCATCAGGAGAGCTGAGAGTCCAGAAGGCTGGACTGTGGTTGCTTTGCAACAACACACTTGCTCTAATTATTATTTTTTTTATAGAAATGAGAAACTAGTCGTGCTGAAATTTTAGATTATAAACTTTGTGTTCTATATTGTGTCATCAGCTTTTAAGCAGATGGCTCAGTTTATTCAGCAGATGTCCTGGTAGTGTGATCTATCCCAGTGTCTGACTACAAATAAACTGACTAGGTTGACCAAGCCTGAAGGAATTAAAGAAAACTTCTTATGTTCGGAATAGTTTTCAACAGGAATATTTATGTATTACTAGTTTTCATGTATTCATATTACTGCCTCCATTTATGACTCTATAGCCTTTTAGACTTATATTAGGTGTCCTCTCCCAGAAGAAACTGCTGTCATCTCTGCAAATCTCATCCCTAAAATGTAGGAGTGAAAATTATGCTAGGAATTTTTATGATTATATCCTATTTGGTGTAAAGTTCAAAGGTCTGAGTTACGTAGGATTCCAAGGAATGTGTTTGTTGGTTATATTCAATCTGATAAAAAAAAATATTTGTGACATGAGCTAGAAACAATTTTAGCTTTTCTATGAAATTTGTTGTGCTAATTCCCTGCTCATAATGGTAGATAAGAACACGGGAAAAGAACTTTTCCTGTCTGTATGCTTATATTACTTCGATAGAAAACACAGTTCTCTGTAAGACTGCTAACAGATGAATATTTTTGTCTTATGTGAGCTAAGAGTTACAAAAAATAGATGTTGCTAGCAACCAGGAGCTCAGTGTACAAACAGAAGGGGAAACAGAACTTCAGCATCATGTTAGTGGAGTTCTACTGAACACAAATTTGCTACCAGATGAAGATCTGGCCAATCATCTGAAAATTTCTCCCAGTGGCAAAAACAGAATCACAAGAAAGTGCTATTTAGGTCAACAAGGTCAGGATAACTGATGGTTGTAATTTTATTATAATAATGCTAATACAAATAAAAATAGTAAACATTTTTGTAGGTATTTTAGGACTATTTTCATTCAGTTAATCTAAAGTAAGGAAACATACTGTACTTTGATTTTTTTAAACACACCTGTGATTTTGCCAATGTCCTTTCATTGGTGTATTTCAGTATTTGATACAGACAGCAGAATTTCAGTTCCACCTCTGATTTAACAAATTTGGCTTGTAAATGCCTTAATTCTACATCATTTACAAATCATATCATTGGATGCAGTTAGTGTATAAATGTAGATACTTCAGTGACTGTCTTTTTCATTGCCACAACTATTTTTCCAGCTACTGCATTAGCTATCTTTACATATGCCTATGATAATCAAGTGATGAAGTATAGTCATGTACAAAAGAGGGAGACAGTCCTCTAAAATGCCCTTGAGACTCTCGTTTCCTTATAAATGCTATAAACTTTAAGGCTAATCCTGTTCCCATTGTGTAGGTGCTTTCATTCTTACACTGCTGTTTTTAGTAACACCATGAACTAGAAATGACGCTTCAGAAAAAACCTCTGACTTCCAGTACACCTGCATCCTTTCTCTGTATTTGCTAAATAGTGTATGAAATGTGAAGTTCCATTATTGGTACCGTGTTTATGACATATCTAGGGAACTATTCACATGTTTAAAATTAAGCACATTCTTAAGTTCGTCAATGAACTCACGCTTGTACCTGTGAAAGATTTTGCTTGCAGAGGAATCAGAGCTTGGGGACTAGAAAATGAGAATCACTACAATATAGAAACCATTACTTTCAATACAACGTTATATGTTATTGCAGTTTGTGGATCACTCATCCCCAGAGAAACTTGAAAACAGAATTGAGCTAATAGATATAATGGCCACACCTGCAGATGCGGTACAGGTTTACAAGCATCCCACAAAGCCTATAAATTTTCCTCCTGAAAATTAGTATCAGCTATAATACAGTACATGTGCAAAAATCTCTGCAGGCTGAATAGCACCCAAAAGTCCAGACAGTTTTACTTCAGTGAAACATTGAAACAACCCAACATCTAAAAGAGAAAAAAAAAAAGACCAGCACACTCTTTGCATGTAGAAAGTTGTTGCAATTGATGAACACAGAACAAAACCATCTTCATTAATATTTTACAGTCTCCTCCTTTTCACTTTACAGCAGAATCATCTGTGCTTATTCTTGATAATCTGGGCAACCGCATTACATCGTTTAATGCATCAAGCCTATTACTTTACTCAGTTAATCATAAGTCTAGCTACACCTATCCAAAAGATACTGTGCATTCCTATCCTCTTCTCCATCCCTCTGGAGCAAACATTTTTAGACACAGCTTCAGTTCACTACTTCTATTTTATCCAAGCTCTAATTATTTTCTGTTTCTACATTTTTTGTTCATCTTTCTCCCCAACTCACTCCTTCTTTGGAAACAGTGGTTGGATGCTCTAGGACAGCATTTAAATTGCATCAGCCAAATAGTTCCAACTGCTCCTATGCTTGTTCAGCCATCAAAACCAGCAACAACTGAGACTTATGGATGCTCCATACAAAAAAA
Organism: Actenoides lindsayi; assembly: GCA_025331215.1. Taxonomy (NCBI): domain Eukaryota; kingdom Metazoa; phylum Chordata; class Aves; order Coraciiformes; family Alcedinidae; genus Actenoides; species Actenoides lindsayi. The sequence continues at coordinate 39,803 of WTSP01010917.1, forward strand.
CAAGCCTATTACTATGGATTTCTTTGTCCTCAGTTCTTTCTTTTTACCGATTACAGATACTTATACCTCAAGAAGGCTTAGATTTCAGGCTGAAAAATCTCCATAACTTGCTAAAGACAACATAAAACTATAAGGATTAATTGTTGTTGCAGTTTATTTGTAGCTCTTCTGCTCTTCTGTTTCCTGTTGTTTATCAAAAGATCATGAAAACCAGATTTTTCTCTGCTGTTTCAGTGGACTGCTCTGATAAACTATAGCTCAACATTACTGTTTCAATCTCTCTCTGCCATTAAATCTCCTGGAAACTTATGCAGTGTCTGTTGTTGAAGTCAAGCAATGGTTAGTAGAGAATTAACTGTAGCTACAGTAGTAAGACAGATGCCTACTTCTGAGCATCTTTGTCCTCTGGTATTTGATTGCATCTTAGAGATGATGCAAAGGTCCATCCTTACTTCATAATTATGCCAGCAATTAGGAGAACTCCCTTGTTTTAGAGGGTGGTGCCAGGTGTCAATGCTTGGCCAAGCAGAAGTGATCTCTTGTAGAAGGCATTCTGCTGATCGACACTCTGCACAGCACAAGAAGCCCAGCCAAATATATGGGGGTCTACTAATTCAGGCCACCAGCTCATTTAAGTGAAAGTGGAGAAAGAAGAGGCGGCATTAGGAAACAATTTGTCACTACCAGACATCTTTCACTTGCATCCCCATCCTTTCTTGCCACTCCTAATCTCATTCTATTCGATGAAAACACAACAGCTAAACTCATAGCTTTGAACAAATGGGTCTGCATTAGCTTCTTTCAGGACCACGCTAACGCAGGCAGATTGCTTCTAGACTCGTGTATCTGCAAGATTTTGTACTATTACTTCATGCAGACTTGGGGTTCTGCACAGTATTGCATTGCAACAGGAACATGTACTGAAGCAATTTTACAGGCAAGAAAACTAGGTGCCTACAGATTAACAGGCACTTAAGCATCAGTCATATGCAAATTGCTTTTGGTCCTAGATTCCTAAACTGCATCTCAGGTGGAATACCTCAAGTGAGGTATGTGAATCCATTTTGGAATCTGGACCTCTGTGTCTTATGCTTTTCAAATTTGCCTGAAGTGCTTAGCAAAAATACAAGTTAGTGCCACAAAAAGGACAGGAGAAAACTATTTTCAGTAGTGAAATACTACAACAGTGAGCTTGAAAGTGAAGCAAGTGTCCTGCTGCCCTCCCCCCCCCCCGCCCCCCCCCCCCCCCCCCCCCCCCAACACAAACACACCCGCACAAACAGAGGAAG